>PVJD01000798.1:97221-349819 GCA_004026545.1 Mormoops blainvillei | reverse complement strand
TGTATTCCTTGGAGATGCTGTGGGTTCAGTTCCAAAGCACTGCAATAAAGTGAATAGTATAATAAAGTAAGTCCAACAAATGTTCTGGTTTCCCAGTGTATATAAAAATTATGTTTAGCCCTGGCTGGTGTGGCTCAGTGGATTGAGCGCCTGCCTGTTAACCAAAGGGTTGCCGGTTCGATTCCCAGTCAGGGTACACGCCTGGGTTGTGGGCCAGATCCCCAGTAAAGGGCGCTCAAGAGGCAACCACACATTGATGTTTCTTTCCTTCTTTTTCTCCCTCCCTCCCCTCTCTCTAAAAATAAATAAATAAAATCTTTTTTAAAAAAGTTATGTTTAGCCCTGGCTGGTGTGGTTCAGTGGATTGAGGGTTGGCCTACGAACCTAAAGTTTGCTGGTTAGATGCCCGGTCAGGGAGCTGGCCTGGGTTGTAGGCCAGGTCCCCAGCTGGGAGCGTGCAAGAGGCAACCAGTCAATATTTCTCTCCTTCTCTTTCTCCCTCCCTTCTCGCTCTCTGAAAATAAATAAAATCTTTTTAAAAATTATGTTTTTTTAAATTATGTTTATACCATACTGCTATGTATGGTATACCAATAGCACTATGTCTAAAAAAATGTGCATGCCTTAATTAGAAATACTTTATCACTAAAAAATGCTAACCATCATCAGATCAAAGATCACTGATCACAGATCACCATGACAAATGTAATAGTAATGAAAAAGTTTGAAGTACTGTGAGAATTACCAAAATGTAACACAAAGTGAACAAATGCTGTTGGAAAAATGGCACCAAGAGACTTCCTGGATGCAGGGTTGCTACAAACCTTCAATTAGTAAAAAAAACACAGTATCTACAAAGAGCAATAAAGCAAGTATAATAAAATGAGGTATGCCTACATCCCTCCCCCCCACCCCCGACCCAGGGTGCTGGGGTTGGGTGGAACAATGAAAATGCAGCTGACCTTTGGCATCCTACTGGCGAAAAAGACTCAAAACCACCCGTCCAAGCCCCAGTGTTCTTTGCCTATGACAACCATCCCTGACCAAGGACCTAAACTTTCTTGACTCTTCTCTAAGAAAACTAGTCTGTTACCATAAAAGTTTTAACTTTCTTTAAGTGCCACCAATGCAGCTTCAATTTAGTAGTAGAAAATGTTTAAAATTCTCTGAAAATACCCCAGTGAATAGAGCCGTGACAGACAATTCTAATCCTTCCATTAGACCAGTGATTTTCAACCTTTTTCATCTCATGGCACACATAAACTAGCTGCTAAAATTCTGCAGCACACACAAAATATATTTTTTGCCTATCTGACAAAAAAATAGGTATAATTTTTGTTTCTGTTGATTGATTTTAGAGGGGTGAGGGGAGAGAGAGACCGAAACATTGACTTTTTGTTCCACTTATTTATGCATTCATTGGTTGATTTTTGTATGTGCCTCTAGTGGGGATCAAACCCACAACCTTGGCATATCAGGACAATGCTCTAACCAAATGAGCTACCTTGCCAGGGCAGTATAATTGTGATTCATGCACACTGGATGACTATTGTTATGTTGGCTGTTGCCAGTTTTTATTTGACAATCTAAGGGAAAAGAGGTCAGTGCCCCTGACTAAATAGTCAGGCATCGCATGTCTTAAAAATTCCTGTGGCACACTGCTTAAAAATCGCTATATTAGACCAATGTCAGGAGCCAACCCACACACACACCACAAGAGAATTGCCAGCTCACTTACGCTCAGGGCATGGCTCCGCAGGTGCTCCTGTCGAGTGAACCTCTTGCCACAGGTCTCACAGGGGTAGGGCCGCTCACCCGTGTGCGAGCGGATGTGCCGCTTAAGGATGCCCTTCTGTTTGGCAGTGTAAGGGCAGAAAGGACACTTGTGGAGCTTGATGGGGACCACCAGCACATCACCTGGGAAACCAAATGGATTGATTTAGCTGTACAGTAAGCAGCAACAACAGGGCCTCCGATGGGTGGCATTTGGGGCTGGGGAATTCCACCAGCCCAGATGGAGATGATGGATCGGACCTCTGGATTGGGATTCACACTGTGACAGTAGCTCCTCAGAAAAGCTTCCAGGCAGGTACAGAAGGGGTTTACGATGATGCAAACCTCGACTGTTTGGAATCGTATTAACTCTGTATATCTGAAATTGCCAAATACCCAGAAATTCACTTCAATCTTTTTCCCACTCTTTTGTTTGTTTACCTTGCTCATACAACCATTAAGGTGACACGTATAGACGCTGTTCCTTTCAGGTTTAATGAGTTACCCTTATTGCAGTATTCGGAGATTTGTTCCCTCTATCCATGCCACTCAGGGTTAGATAGATAAATCTGAAGGTTAGGGAAAGAAGGGAGGAACACAGGTTTGAGAGACGTAGCAGACTGGAGTGGAGGCTGTACCTGAGCCCTGCCTCTCTCTTGAGCACTCTGCTTCCCTTAACCCAGAGCCCTGACACCCCTGCGTTGGAGGTGAGTAGGGTCTCTCTTGTGCTTCACTCTCATCTCCAGCCCACTGTCCCTCCTTTCATCCCGAAACACCCTAAGCTCTTTTGAAGCTCATACCATCAAATGATACCACTGCTACCTCTCCTTGCTACAGTCATACAGGTGTCCCTCAGTCACCTCCTCATTCCTTGGAAATATGATCACGTTGCCTTCAAACAAAACTCCTAGCATAATTCGTGGGAATACCAAAAATGACTCTTCCAACACTCTGGTCTCTCTGTTCCCTGACCTCCTTTCCTCCAAAGGCCTGGTCCTCCTCCATGCTACTTCAGCTACCTAATCCTAGACCAAGAGCTCTCAACGCTGCCTACATATTAGAATAACCTGGGAAACTTAAAAAAAAAAAAAGTACTGACGTCCAATCTCCATTTCAAGGATGATATTTTAAAAGTACCCTTCCTATTCTAATGTGTAGTCAGGGATGACAGTCATGGCCCGTTTCCTAGATATTGACATTAAATTATATTTGCTCCATAGTCTACATTTCAAATACCCCATTTCCCAATCACTGTCTCTTATTTCTTTCAGCTCATCCCCTGGGGGTCCTTTATCTGCTGGAACCTCCAAGCCATGGACTCCACTGCCATTTCTTGCCCATCACCTCCTTTAGTCCTCCCGCTTCTCTTTCCCCAGTTTAGTGCCTATAAAACCCATCAATGAACTCACTCTTTCATGTACACTCTCAGTTGCCTTGGTCCTCTCTCTCCCTCTACCTGTATTCACTTGGTTAAACCTAGAATCTGGTTAAATACAACTCTCTGCCTATTCCATACCTGAAACAAGGCAAATTAATATCACTGAAGAAAAATATAGAACTGTGTGTTCTGGTCTCACTTTATTTGTTTTCTCTTTGTTTTATTTTATTTTTTTAAATTACATTTTATTGACTATGCTATTACAGTTGTCCTGATTTTTCTCCCTTTGCTCCCCTCCACCCAGTACCCCCACTCCCTCAGGCAGGGCCTCCACCATTGTTCAAGTCCTTGGTCATGTGTATGAGTTCTTTGGCTGCTCCATTTCCTATACTGCACTTTACCTCCCCATGGCTATTCTGTAACTACCTGTTTGTACTTCTTAATCCCCTCGCCTCTTCACCCATTCTCTCACACTTCCCTCCCATCTGGCAACCATCGAAATGCTCTCTGTATCCATGATTCTGTCTCTGTTCTTCTTGTTTGCTTAGTTAGTTTTTTAGTTTCAGTTGTTGATAGATATGTACTTTTTGCCACTTTATGGTTTATAATCTTGATCTTCTTCTTTTTCTTAAATAAATTTCATAAAATAATGGTTTGGTGATGATGAACTTCTTCAGTTTTCCCCTGTCTGGGAAGCTCTTTATCTGCCCTTCGATTTTAAGTGATAGCTTTGCAGGGTAGAGCAGTCTTGGTTGTAGGTTCCTGCTTTCCATGACTTTGAACGTTTCTTGCCAATCCCTTCTAGCCTGCAAAGACTCTTTTGAGAAATCAGTTGACAGTCTTATGGGAACTCCCCTGTAGGTAACTAACTTCTTTTCTCTTGTTGCTTTTAAGATTCTCTCTTTATCTTTACACTCTGGTATTTTAATTATGATGTGTCTTGGAGTGGGTCTCTTTGCACCTATCTTGTTTGGGATTCTCTGTGCTTCCTGGACTTGCATGTCTATTTCCTGCACCAAATTAAGGAAGATATTTTTCATTATTTTTTCAAATAGATTTCCAATATTCTGCTCTTACTGGTCTCGCTTTAAATCCATCTAACCATCGCCATCTAACCACTGATATCAAAAGAACTCTTGGTTCTGCCCAGGCACCCTAAAAATTCCCCTGGTTCATTTACTCACCCACTCTTCTCGATGGCTGTTTTACACTGTCCCTCTGCTCAGATCTGCAACCCCTCCTATTGCTCCTCTCTTTCAGCGCCTGTCTTTGCTCTTTGTTTAATTGAAAAGGAGGAACATGCAGAAGAGAACCTCTACATGCTGCTGGCCACCCGCCAGCTTCCCATATGAACACATATGATCTGCTTTCACTCCTATAACTATAGAGGAATTGTCCTTCCTCCCCTCCAAAGCCAGGCCATCCCCTCTACTAGTATACAGGATCCTATCTCCCTTTGCTCTAGTAATTTTCCCTCCCTCTTCCGTCATCAGTTATCCTCCTCTCTCCTGGTTCATTCCCATCAGTAAATAAACATGCTTTGAGATCTTCCACTTTAGTAAAAACCCTTGCCTCATATCCCCCTTCGGCTACCAATGCACTTCTTTGTTTCCTTCACAGTAAAACTCCTTGAAGGAAGCATCTATACTCACTATCTTCACATCTACTTCTCTTTCAGGCCTGCTCAGTTTGGTCTTTTTCCCCACCATTTCACTGACACTGCCCTTTGTCAGGCTCGCTAATGGTCTCTCCATCGCTAAGCCCAGTGATCAGTTCTCATCTGCCTATATATAGTGTAGGACATACTTGATTTCTCCTCTATCTTGAAGGACTTTCTCCTCTTAGCAATCATCACTCTTTCTTGATTCTCCTCCCATCTCACTGCCAGCCCCCCTTCGGTCTCCTTTACTGGTTTCTCCCTATTTTCTTGACCTGTAAATGCTGGAGCTCCCCAGGGGTCAGTTCTTAGATCTCTTTCTCTCTCTTTTTTTTTTAAGATTTTATTTATTTTATTTTTAGACAGAGGGCAAGGGAGGGAGAAAGAGAGGGAAAGAAACATCAATGCGTGGTTGCCTCTCACATGCCCCCTACTGGGGACCGGGCCCGCAACCCAGGCAGGTACTCTGACTGGGGAATCAAACCCACGACACTTTGGTTCTCAGGCCAACATTCAATCCACTGAACTAAACCAGCCGGGGTTCTCTCTCTCTTTCTTTTAAAGATTTTATTTATTTATTTTTAGAGAGAGGAAGGGAGGGAGAAAGAGAGGGAGAGAAACATCAATGTGTGGTTGCCTCTCACATGCCGCTCCCCCTTACCTCCGCCACTGGGGACCTGGTCCACAACCCAGGCATGTGCCCTAGACTGGAAATCGAACCAGCAACCCTTTGGTTGGCAGGCTGGTGCTCAACCCACTGAGCCACACCAGCCAGGGCCGGTTCTTAGATCTCTTATATTCTCCTTCTAAATCTCTAAGTTCATGGGATAGATAGGTTTTAAATTCCATGAACAATATTAATGGGTCCATATTTAAGGATCTAATTAATGACTCCCAAATTTCTATCTCAGCTCTGACTTCTCCCCAGAACTCCAAACTTATAGATGTCATTACTTACTGAACATCTGTAGTTGGATATCCAATAAGCGCCACAAACATAACATGTTTAAATCAATCGCTCAAGCTAAAAACCTTAGGGTCATCCTTAGCTCCTCTTTTCTCATCCCACTCATACAAGCCATTAGTTTTCACTCCTGTTACTCTGAGTGAATTGTCCTTCCTCCCCTCCAAAGGCAGACCATCCTCTCCACTACTACACAGGATCCCATCTCCCCTTGCTCTATTAATTGTCCCTCCCTCTCCCAGCATCAGTTATCCTCCTCCCTCCTGCTGCCACATTGAGTCAAGGAGCACATCTCTCACCTCAGTAACTGCAGTAACCTCCTCCAAAGTGACCCTCCTGCCTCCACCTGTGCTCCCCTAGATCCTACGCTCCCCTGTATTCTATGCGTAGAGAGCAAGGGAGGAAACAAGAGGACGACTTAGGAGGTTACTGCACACAGGACCCAAAGGGATCCTTTTGCGACACCAGGCTGAGACCCCCTAGTGGCTCCCTTTCTCAGAGTAAGATCCTCAGGCCTCTCAAGGCCTTCGAGTCCCTACCCGGCCCACCCTCACTCGAACCCCCGGCCTCGTCCCCCGGGACCCTCGGCCTTGCTAACCCTACCCCGGCCCCACGCACGGCAGCTGCTCGTCTGGTTCACTCCCCAAACGCGACCCCGCGCTGGCGCCTGTGCGTTTCGCTCTTCCCGCTGCCTAAAGTGTTCTTCTCCCCGGTACAGGGACGGTTTGCCCTTTTACTGCCTGGAGCTTTCTGCTCAAAAGCAACTTGTTAGAACGGGCGTCGTCGTCAGCACCAAAGAAAATAGCATCCCCTTCGCTTTCTATCAGCCTTTCCTTTGCTTTAGTTCTTTTTCATATTTTATGTTTACTTATTTGTTCATTGCCTGTCTCCCTACACGCGGACCAGGGCTGTCTTCTGTGCTCTGTGATAAATAGTGCTTGGCATGTAGTAAGTGCACAATAAATATCTGCTGAGTGAATGACCAAACAGAAATGATAAGATGTTGAAGAAGCAAGCCAATGATGGAATGGTGGACACTAAATGACCCATGATGAGGCTGAAAAGGAAGGGGCAGAGGTAACAGCAATGGGTACTGGTGCTGTCAGAAGCCCGGGTAAGAAAGAATTTCAAGGAGAGAAAGGTCAGAATCCACTAGTGAGAGGCCAACTAAGAGAACACCTGAAGAATCACGGTTTGCAGTATAGCTGACCTTGTGAAAGAGGTTTCAGTGGCAGAAGCCAAACTGCAGTGGGCTGAGAAAACAGTGGGAAGTAAAATGGTGGAGGTAGCAAATGTAGATGGACTTTCCAAGAAGTGATAGCAGGTGCTAGAGCTGGGGTCATAAGGTCGGGGAAGGAGAGATTATAGCAGGACCTTATGCTTTGATGGTGTCTGCGAACGTTGGGATGAGCAACATGGATACAGAACTACGGCAACAGCTCCTGACAGTCTCCCTGCCCTGGTCTCCCAGTTGCACGCCATCTTATGCTGAGGCCAAATTAAACTTCATGAAGCGCAGATCTGGTCCACTCCCAAGCTCAGGAACTACCCAAAATCCCCTGTGCCTGCAGATAAAAGCCTCATCTCAGCATTCAAGGTTTTCCATGATCTGACTCTAGTCAATTTTTTTCTGTATCTCTTTTTACCCTCAGATGCCACATTCATATAGCCTCCCTGATATCCCAGTAGGAAGCCAGTTCTCCTGCTTTTAGGCAGCTGTGAAATTCACACCTCCACCTGTCTTCCAGCCCTAGCACCTTTTGACCATGGGATGCCAACTACACACATCTTATCTCCTCTGGGTTCTTTGAGGGTTGGATCTGTGTCTGACTTATCTTCGTAGCTTCACCAAGAAGGTACTCAAATATCTGAGCAAATGAATGACCAAACAAATCAGTCCTACTCTGTGCCTTGGCACTTGGAACAAATTTAGCCTGGAGCTGTGCGAATGGAATTAAAACCTGGCAGACACCGGGCATGGCCAGAGGCCAGGTGGCCGCCTTGCCACAGCACCCTCTAGTGGGAACCCTGACTTCACAGGCTGATGGACAAGCCTTGAGCGAAGATAGCACACAGCTGAATTACTTCTTGATACTTGTGCTTACAGACCGGTTGTGTTGAAAGATACAACACACTGAAATACTCTAACCAACTGTACTTCTTCAGTCTGTTTAATAAGTGAAGTGACGCCAGCTCAGGTTTCTAGTTTTAGCTGTGCCACCTACCAGCTCTGCAATGTTAGGAAACTTACTAAACCCTTCTGAGTCTCAGTTTCTCTACACTTCCTCTGCCAAACTCATGGGCCTGATGAAGGCCTAATGAATGGGAAAGAGTGATCAGTGGTCACAGTCTGTGAGGGGCTATTATATGCACGGAAATGAGATGGGAACAAGTTCCCATAGTGTGTTCACTGAAAACAGCTGTTACCCTCCAAATGTCAGTTAAGGCAGTGTCTCTGAGGTCCAGAAACAACATTTTCAAGTCTAATTTTAATCAGACATACACAGTGTTCTGCTTCAAAAAAACGAAATGAACAAACCTAATGACAGTCATTTAGTAACAAATAAAAGCAGCTGATCTCCGTTATTTAAAATGCTTTCATTGTTCCATCTTGAGGGGTATAAGAATTCAATTCATTTATTTCTTTCAGCTTTAGGTTCTGGAAGCTATAGGGTACTGTCATCAGGAAGGTGACAGCCAAGTCTATTTCTACCTCTATCTTCACATCTTTCAGAATTGTTCAGGGACACAACCAAGGTCTCTTAAAACAAAAAAGTCTACCAAAGACTATAAGAAATTCACTCACATGAAGCCCAATGTCAGCTGTAAAATATTCTCAAGTAGGTCACACCATCGACCGTGACATGTTAACGAAGCCTTTGTGCAAGGCACCATGGTTGACACAAAGAAGAAAAAATTTCCTACCTGTCTACAACATATATCATATGTGAGAAAAAATTATGAAAACCTCATTTGGTCCTCAACGCTGCGAAAAAGGCAAGACAAGGATGATTATCTCCTGAACCAAACGGGTTCAGAGAGATTTAATGATTTAACCAAAATCCCACTGCTGGTTAGTGAAAAACAGTAGGTTCTTTCCATGTCCTCGAACTGCCCTCAACGTGCTTACACTCTAGCTGGAGAGGCAAATCATATACACGAAGAGACAATGCCCCACTCAGTTAATCCCTATTGTTTGTAGCGGGGGTGGCAATAATGTGGTGACAGAGATGGTGGTGGCAATGATAGTATTGATGATGGTGGTAATGATGACAGTAGACACGATGAGGAGGAGGAGGAGGAGGAGGAGGAGGGGAGACTATGAGGCACAGACGTGGGTGCTAAATGACCAGCAGAGACAACGAGTGATAATGGAGCTCACCTGAGTCCTCTCCATACCAGTCGGTCTGGACATCCATCATGGAACTCATGGCTCCGCCTAGGCCTTCTGGTCTTCCCTCCAAACTCCGGGAAAAGGGATGATCGGTATCATCTTTGCTCTGGACAGCACTGTTGCGCAGGAGGGCCTCCAAGAACTGCTTCACATGGTAGTTACTGTAAGCCAAGTCCATGGCCTGGCCACTGGGCAAGCCCTCCTCCATGTGGGCCAGGCCCAGGGGGGCAGCATACTGCGGCAGCTGCTCACCAACCTCCACCTCCACTTCTTCAGCATCAAACTCCACCTTGGGCTCTATCTGTTTGGGCAGAGCAGAGAGGTCGCTGTCAGCTGAGCCACTGCCCTGGCTGTCTTTCACAAGCAGTTCCAGGGGGTGGCAGCCTCTGCATTCGCCGCAAGGGGACTCTCTGGGACAGTCCACACGCTCTTCTTCCTCAGCTGGAGAGGAGACCAAGCTCTTGGCATCACAGGAGGTCCCCTCCTTGCTTGAACTGGGGCTTCCACTGTCAACCTGATGAGCGGCTGCTGCAGCCGCCGCTGCCGCTGCCGCCACTGCTGCAGCTACAGCGGCCTCCTTCTCCATCTTTCGGCAGATATCAAGGGATGACCTGATGTATGTCTTGCAGAAGTTCACCACATCATTCATCTGCAGGTAGCTGGCGGCCGACATAACTTCAATCACGTTCTCCCCACACAAATCCAACTTCCCAGAATAGAGGAAATCTAAGATGATGGAAAAGGCATCAGAGGTGACAATGTCCAGGGAGGCGGTGCTGTGCCGCCCACTGTCCTGGATGTAGTGAATGAGCAGGGCTCGGAAGTAGCCGCTGTTGGCAAACAAAATGTTCCTGTGGGCCTTGAAGATCCGCCCTTCCACAATGATGCTGCAGTCACAGAAAAAGTCTCTCTTTCGCTGTTCATTCAGCTCCCCCAAGAGTTTGGCATAATAGGATTGCACCTCCATTTCTCCACCAGCTGCTGCCGCTCTGGGGTAGCCCGTATCTCTGCCAAGATTTTTGAAAAGTTAATTCACAAATTCCAATCTTACAAATAAGATATCCATTTTTAATATTTCTATTTTTTTAAAGACTTTATTTTTCAGAGAGAAGAGAAGATGGGGGGAACAAGAGGGAGCGAAACATCGATGTGCAAGAGAGAGATCAATAGGTTGTCTCTCCCACGCCCCCGACTGGGGACATGACACACAACCCAGGCATGTGCCCTGGCTGGAAATTGAATCTTGAACTGGCAACCTTTTGGTTCACAGGCCGGCACTCAACCCACTGAGCCACACTAGCCAGGGCATTTTTAGTATCTTTTAAAAATTTTTCCCCAAACACTGGTTCAATAGTGTCTTTATGATATGGGCTGTTTTGGATCTAACAAAAATCAGAGGTTGTCCAACTATGTTAATTTATGAAAAACAACAAAAAATAACCAGAGGTAATTGTATGTGGACACAGTACATGGTGTTTGATTCTTCCAGTAAATTTTTAGAAACATTCTATGACAAAACACCAATACTGTCCCCATTTTTCCAATAAGGACATTGAGACTCAAAGAAGGTAGGAGATGACCCAGCTGTAACAAAGCCAGCACTCAAAACCAGGTCCGTTAACCTCCTGAGATCATGCTCTGATGCACTATACTTTACTTTCTTCAAGGCTCAAAATATAGATAATCCCCAAACCTAAGAATTACAATTCAGTCTACATTGTCCTGATACAGAGCTTAGAGAATGGCAAGTAGTCTCAGCTCACACCTCCTATCATCACTTTGTGGAAATATTGGTGGATTCTTGGGCTAGAATGCATTGACCATTCTTACGGTTTTAGTGTCATTTTTGGCTTTGGTTGGAACCACCCTTCTCCATTCTTGGCCAGTGTACTTTGCAACTAGCTGGTGCCATCCCCAGGCTCTACCATCTGACCACAGTGATTGGCTCAGAGATAGCCACATGGCTTGGTCAGAGCCAATGAAAAGCAATGAAATGTTTACTGGGAATTCCCAAAAAAGTGCACTCTCTCCTGCTCTACAAGCAGGTGGGGTATGAGGGATGCTGCTGCCACCACCAGGAGAACCAGCCTAACAAAGATGACAACCCAGCTCAAGTAGAAGTGACAGATGGACCCAGGGACACCATCTAAGTCCCAACTTCCTTTTTTAAAAGATTTTATTTATTTACCTTTAGAGAAGAAGAGGGAAGGAGAAAGAGAGGGAGAAAAACATCAATGTGTGGTTGCCTCTCATGTGCCCCCAACTGGGGACCTGGCCTGCAACCCAGGCATATGCCCTGACTGGGAATCGAACCGTGGACCCCTTGGATCACAGGCTGGCACTCAATCCACTGAGCCACACCAGCCTAGTAAGCCCCAACTTCTGCTGTGCCAGAAGCCAATTAAATTCCTTTTCCTTTTTGCTTATCTGGTCTGAGTTGTGTTTTCTTTTTTTCTTTCTTTTTTTTAAGGTTTATTTTATTCTCATTTGAGAGAGAGGGGGGAAAGAGGGGGAAAGAGGGAGAGAGAGAGAGAGAGAGAGATCAGTGTGAAACATTAATCAGTTGCATCCCATGATTGGGCATGTGCCCTGACTGGGAATCGAACCAGCAATCTTTTGGTTATGGAGACAATGCTCCAACCAACTGAGCCACTCTGGCCAGGACTGAGTTGGGTTTTCTATCCCTTGCAAGTGAGAGACTCCTAACCGACTGATGACACCACATTTGGTTTACTCCTCTGTATTTCTGTGTCCTGGCCCTTGTCTCTCTGTGGACTACAAGCCCTCTGAAGGTATGATCCTTGTCTTGTTTCATTTGATATCCCCCACAGCACCTGGCAAGGTAGGTTTGCTAAATACAATGAAATACTGTTTTCTTAACTGCTGAGTAGAACAAGTATAAATCAAATTTAAAATCTTTCTGCTAGCCCTGGCTGATGTGGCTCAGTGGATTGAGTGCTGGCCTGTGACCCAAAGGGTCACCAGTTCAATTCCCAGTCTAGGGCACATGCCTGGGTTGTGGACCAGGTCCCCAGTAGGGGGTGAGCAAGAGGCAACCACACATTGATGTTTCTCTCTCTCTCTTTCTCCCTCCCTTCCCCTCTCTAAAAATAAATAAATAAAATCTTTAAAAAATAAATCTTTCTGCTAAAATCCCATCTGTGTATATGCTTTTGCGGCTACATGCATGAATTTTTCCTGGAAGGTTATGTTAACAGGAGTTACCTTCTTTCCTAAGCTCTCTGCTCCATCTTTTCCCATCACGCAAACCACAGAGCCATCCAACAATACTTCCCTTTTACTTACTAACCCATTGAGCTCAGAGAAGTGTCTGCAACCAAGTACATCATTTCCCTTTACCGAAATCGCAAAAAGCCTACTTAGAGCTGCCAACCATAACTAACAACTCTTTAACACTCTTCCTTTCTACAAATGGAGCACAACGCCTTGCCCAACCAGAAATCAGGCACTCTATTCCCCTGAAAAGGGTCCTTCCACTGGCGAAAACAGATTCCCAAAGGCCTAACACAATAACTGCACAGACTTCACTCATAAAAAACCACAACAATCTTATTAAAGGGCAGTTTACACCTACTTTATACATATGTAAAACAAGTGATGCATTAAGTTTGGGAACTAGAGAAACAATTAGGGAGAGAAGTGAGAGAGGCCTCTACAAGCAAGTAAACTGACAAACTTAAAAGTGAGAACTGACAGCTAGGAAAAGGCAAAACCATTCTAAAAAAACTAGACCTACGAATTTTTTCAAAATATCAGCCTGAGGTCATTTAGCTAAGGGTATTAAGGGCTCCTACGTGCTCCAAATGGCCCGAGGACATCACTAAATTATAGCCCGGGGCTACAAGAGATGGGCATAAGTCATCAAGGAGACTTATCTTTTTATATTATTTTAAACTTAAGGAAGTTATATCATAATTTCACAAATTTTCATCCAAAGTAGTTAAAATTAACATTTGGTTCAGAAAGGAAGAGTGCTATCAGGTACCTGAAAAATTCTACTGTTCCCAAATAAGTCACCCCTGAAAGTTTTCACAGGACTAAGGTTTTGTTTCATTGTCATTCTTACGTCCTCCTGCTGCTCCAACCAAGACTTCCCAGCAGTTCCTGCTACTGCCCTTGGCAATCAAATGGTAAGAGAAAAACAAGATATGGGAAAATGCTACATTTAAAAATACCACATTGTATTCTTCCTCAGAACTGAAAGAAAACCTATCAGACTGGTAAAATCATATTTTTTTAAATGTGAAAATATCCACTATTTAATGGGAACATAATTCTGAACACCATTTTAGAGGGGGATGTGGCAATATTTATCCCAGCTTAAAATGTATACATCTTTTGTCCCAGAAATTTCATTGCTAAAAATGAAATTTTTACCCTTTTGGATGTATTCTCAAAAATACATCAAATTATAAATTTAGAAATGTCAGAGATTGCACCAGTTTTTTTGTACTAATGCAAAAGTAAAAACCTGAATTCCACCAACAGGGAAGTCAAATCAATGAAGTGCAATCACGCAGTGAAATACAGGCAACCATGTTTTTAATGAGCTAGAGGTTAGTGTGTTTATATGAAAAAGGACACTAAGATGCAGTAAAAGAGAAAAAGGCAAGATGTAAATCAAAATATATAGTATGATCCTATCTGTGTATACGTTTTTGCTGATATGTGCATAAATATTTTTCTGGAAGGTTATATAAACACATACCCTTGAGGAGAGGGACTATGGGCAAGAGATGTGTGGTGGGAACTTCCCTTTTCTTTTGCAACCTCTGTACTGTTAGTATGTTCCACTATGTACCTGTATTGCTTTTATTTTTCTTTTCTAACAAAGAAAACAAAGGAGGGGGGGCAAAGGGGTAAGTAGTTGGCAAACCAGGGAGATAAATATCTACGTAAGCACAATACTTCTGAATTTGTAGAATGCTCTTATCTACAGGGCTTCCTCCCAGGGCACTTCCATTTTTTTCACTGGAAGATGCTCCTTTTCAACAATAGTACTCAAAATCCATTTCCTTTAGCTTTCTCTCTGCAAATATTCTAAACTCTATTGGTTCATGCAAATACTTCCTGACTTTGCAAAAGTCTATCCACATGCTTTCTTCAAACCTTTCCTCAATCTTACATTTGGCATATAATGTGAAAATATTTATTCACATTAATCTGACTTGCCTTTGGTGCTCTGCATCGCTGGGATGGGCTGAGGATCACCATTTCTTCCATTGAAAAGAAGCTCGTAGGGCGTACTACTCTCAGAAGTACACTTACCCACACTCCGGTCAGGATCCTCCCAACTTTCCCTCTGTTACTCTGTTTAGTAAGTCCACACGTGGTGGTTCTGGCAGGGGCATGGCAAATCCAAATCCAGAGTAAGTGCCTCTTGTAACAGAGTTTTTTGGGGGTTTTTTTTTCAATTCAACAGTTACTAGCTACAAACAATGCCTGACATAAGGAAGATGCCAAGAATAGAAAAATGAACCTAGTACCTGTCCTCCAGGAGAGGGCAGATGTCAACATTACCACCTGCAATAAACTCCCACATTCCCCTGAGGGAATCCTATCCGGGCAGATCACAAGAGTGTCTTCATTCAGGCACCAAAAGCAGCCTTAAATTCCAACCACTGACTCAGGCGAGATTCCTCCAGGTTCACTGACCTGGGAATGATGAAAACTTGCTCACCAACTGCTAGCATTCACTGAGAACTACTTCTCACGAGGCATTGCACGAAGTCCTTTACAAATGTTAATTAATTTTAACCTCACGAGAACCCGGCGCAGTAGACACAATCATTTCATCCATTTTTTCAGGGGAGAAAAATTGTGGTTCATCTTTACAGACAACATGCCCAAAGCTAGGATCTGACCTGAGGTCGGTTTGATTCCAGAGTTGACACTTCTAACCGCCATGCCAGCCTGACTCCCCAAATCCTTCAGGACACAATGAGAAGGGCTGGGGAAGTCACTCCTTTCCCCAACACATGGAGTAGAGGGGAAGGACACGGAAGAAGTTTCCATTTCCATAGAAATAATTTTACGGTGAATTGCATTTTTTGTTTTCCTGCTAAACTGTTCACAAGACAAGGGGGTCCTCCCCAGTCCGGACCCAGACAACCAGAACTAGTTACTGGACTCTGTTTTTGGCCCCCGAAGGCAGGGAACCGAGGCCTTGCCCCTCCTGTGGCCTCCGCGGACAAAGTGACCATCGCTACAGCGGGCACTGCCTCGCGCCCCCGCACTTCGGAATGAGCCCACTCCCCGACCACCCGGGTGTACCACGCGGGGGGACAGCCCAATGCCAGGGAAGGGGGGCATCTGCCTCAGGACGCCCCTCTCCACGCTTATGGGGAGACTGGGGGTCGGTCATTCGCTGCGTGGATCCCTGGAGTCTACAGGGCCGGGCGGTCCGAAGGCCGACCGAGATGGGGCTTCCCTGCCCGCGGACCCCCGGCCAGGGCCAACCTTCGGAGTGCCCCAGGTCCTGCCCAAGCCAATGAAAGCGGCAGCGTGAACCCGCTTCTCGGCTCTCACCTTCCAGCGGGTCCCAGCAGCGCCGCCACCAAGCTACGTGCACCGACACGCCCCCCTTTCATTCACCTGTCGCCCCTCCATTGAGAGGCGGATCAGCCGACCAATCATGGGTGCGCCTGGGCTCAGGAAGGCGGGCCTTCAACCAGCAGGTTAGTCAATGGCTCCCGCGCCCCCTCCGGAGGATGCGCTCTGAAGGTTCCAGTGCTCGCGGGGTGATGGGAGTTGTGGTCTCAGCGTTTGTGTTTGGGTGAAAGATATAGTGGACAAAACTACAAGTACCAAGATGCCAAAAAGGGCAAGAACCAGCGCTTACCAAGGCTAGGGCTTCCTTTGGTCTTCTTCTGAGTCCCACTTGAGGGACCTGCGAAGTATTGATCTCTTTGTCCGGAGAGCTAAAAGCGCTCCATGCATATTAATACAACCTGGAGAATAAGAGCTATGACTTATGCGTGCAGTCTCCGCAAAAAAATCTGGAAATGTGTGAAATGCTTTAATCTACTTAACAGGTTTATTTTTTTAATTTTTTCCCCCACTACCATTTAGTCCCCTTTCTGGGTCGCTCCTCCCCCACCCCCGCAATCACCACACTATTGTCCATGTCCATGAGGCCTTTTTACTCAACAGGTTTTGATTGAATACTAGCCACCTTTTCCCCAACACCTTGAAAGGCTTTCAGGTTCATATACACAAATGAAACACTTAAATAGCAGTACAAGGTGTTAAGTAATGGTGCAGGGAAGATCTGGCATGGTTGTGAACAAGATAAACCAGGTTACTACTCTCAGGGAACTTAGTTTTAATGGCGGGGAGTGTTATTAGTCTATTAGGGCTGCTGTAATAAAGCATCACACACTAGCTTAAACAACAGAAATTCATTGTCTCACGATCCTGGAGGCTTGCAGTCCAAAATCAAGGTGTTGTTAGTGTTGGTTCCTTCTGAGGGTTACGACGGAAGGATCTGTTCCTGTCCTCTCTCCTTGGTTTACAGGTGGCCATCTTCACGTCCACATGGCATTTTCCCTGTATATCTTTCTGTGTTCATATTTCCCTTTTTTTTATATATAAGAACATCAGTCATATTTGTTTAGGGGTTCACTCTACTCCAGTACAAAAGTCATCTTAACTAACTACATGCAGGCAAAACTGTAAGCAGTATATCTCATTGTCCACTTTGGCTAGAAGGAGAGTTGGCCTGAGGTCAAGATCTACACCAGTTCACAGGCAGTGACGATGATTTGAGCAGCTCAGAGCTAAAGATTAGAAGTTTCTGTCAAAGAGGTTTGGGAAAGATGGATTCCCTAGAATAGACCCAGCTCATGAGACAACAGGTATGCTGCATGAATGCTCGCCATGGGCTCCCGCATGTTCAGTGGGTTCATGGACATAGAATCGTGATGACAGGGGTAAAAGAAAACAAGGGCATACCCTCACCAAAGCCACGCTGGCAACCACCACTACTGACACTCAGTTTGCCCACAGCACAAATCAGCTCTGAACCCTTGAATCAGTATCATACCTTGAGGGCACCAGCCAAGTATTTGCTGGCAAATCGATTACATAGGACCATGTCCCTTGTAATGGAGGT
Organism: Mormoops blainvillei; assembly: GCA_004026545.1. NCBI lineage: Eukaryota > Metazoa > Chordata > Mammalia > Chiroptera > Mormoopidae > Mormoops > Mormoops blainvillei. The sequence continues at coordinate 332,519 of PVJD01000798.1, read as the reverse complement.
AGGAATTTGTTTCACTAGAAGCAGCACTTACTCTGGATTTGGATTTACCATGCCTCTGCCGGCACCACCACGTGTGGACTTACTAAACAGTCTTGATATCCTACACAATATTGTTTCTGATCATGGAAGTCACTTCACAACAAAGAAGCGAGGCACGGAGCTGGTACCCACAGGATTCACTGGTCTTACCATGTGTTCCATTAGCCAGGCTTCTAGAATGTTGGAGAGGCCTACTGAAGGTCCAGACAAGGTACCCTCCATTGAACACTTTGTGAGATAGCCATCTACAGGATGCAGTAGTGCACTGAGCCAGTGTGCTGTTTCTCCTTTAGCCAGATACTAAGTAGTTCAAGGACCAAGGGGCTATTTTTCCAGACACAGCCTCGAGGGAGCCAGGTGTTGAGATGAGTGGGACAGTGTACGTGACTGAACCTCATTTAGGCCTCCATGTAAACTTTTAAGATTCTGGTGGTCAGGATGGCTGAGATCTTCTCAGCTCGTGAGCGCCCAAGACAAGCCTGTCACACCTGAATAAGGAGGCTTAAGTATTGCAAAGATTATTGGTTGTGATGCTGGAGTTTTCCAGGCTGAGTCAGAAATCATGTCTTAGAAAGATAAAACAGGTAAACCTGAAAAGCAGGATGGACTCAGTGACCTCAGGAGGGAGAGGAGATGACGAAGATTAGAACCAGTATTGAATTCAGCAGGAAAGTTCACCACATCATCTGGAAAGTGGCCTCTCCAAGCAGGACAGTAGGTGAGATCACATGGCTGCCTTCCCTTGCATGGCCATGTTCTTCCTAGTGTCCATCACTGGGGAACACGCTGTGTTTTCAGAATTCTTAAAACTACGTGACCCCTCTAGAAGGACTAAACCCCCATGTGAAATGCACTACCCACCGGACCCTCTGAATGCCTTATCCTGCCCTAGTGTTTCAGTGTATGTTTGTACTGCATACGGCCACACTTACCAGAAGGAGTGTCACTTCTGTGTTGCTCGGTGGGAATTCGGTCCTCATACTAAACTTGATAAATATGGGAGATGTTTTGATAAGTAACAGAGTATTACATTTGCCTATTCTTTTCACTACTTAATTCTGAAAATCATTTCTTTTGTTTTTAATCAATCTTGTCTCTCCTCAAAGGTTCTTAACTCCTTATTTCTTTTTTAAAATATTTTATTTATTTACTTATTTTTAGAGAGAGGAGAAGGGAAGGAGAAAGAGAGGGAGAGAAACATCAGTGCATGGTTGCCCCTCGCAATGCCCCCGACTGGGGGCCCGGCCTGCAACCCAGGCATGTGCCCTAACTGGGAATCAAACAGGTGACCATTTGGTTTGCAGGCCCACACTCAATCCACTGAGCTATACCAGCCAGGGCTGAAAATCATTTCGTTTGGAATGTATACATTCTTTTGGGACTGTGTAATAAATACCTCACTATGCTGCACTAAAAAGAAAAAAGAAAGAACCAAGGGGCTAGATGTAGGAGAGTATCTCCTCTCACAAAACTTTTTGAGTCACTCAAAAATTATTTGTTTCTTAGCCCCATGACTGTAGGGAGGGGAAGAATGCTAAAAGCTCTTCGTGTCCAAGGGAGGAATGCCTCCACCAAGTGACACAATTTTTCCATTAAACTGAAAGTTGAAACTGCCACTCAACCATTTTGTATACTTCATGCCTCTAAACAGGAAGCAAAAAAGAAAAAAGAAAAAAAATCAAGGTATTATATGGGTTAAAAACTCTGGCTACCAAGAGGAAATAAGTTGTTATCATACCACAGGGTCAGGGAGGCTTAGTGATAGACTCAACTGTATCCCTAAGGATCCTGTTCCTACTATAAATTCTGTGATCAAATTTACTGCAAGACTCCTTGCAGTTCTATGCAAGAGAACTTCACAGGGCACAGATCCCTCAGAAATGAAGGGTTGGATCTCTTCTGTGGGCCACGATCTTGACCATCTGTTGCTGACTGAAAGCAGAAGGACCTGAGATAGTGAACAAGAAAAGTCACAAATACAAGATCAGCCTTAGAATGCATTACAGAGATAAGGATGATGGTCTGTATTTGAACTCCTTTCCTCAAAATATATATTTACATATTTCAAATACTTTTTCTTCTCTTTCTTCTCCTGTTCCCCTACTATTATCTCTAGGGGATTGTCTAGGGAGAGTAACTTCACCATTTAGTCATAAATTGCAGATTTTTGAGAAGGGATTGCAAGAAAGCTAGAGGAGGTACATCAGGGCCTTGAGATACCTTCCTAGGGAATTAGGTGTTTGTGGGTTTTTGGGGTTTTTTTTTTTCAATTATAGGAGTGATAGCTGCTTTCTGCTAAGTGGGAAGAAAGTCTAAGTTTGGAACATAGGGAACACAACATGTTTGGCAGCAAGTGGGATACATAGGACAGTTAATGTCTGGGCCATGCACAAAGAAGGAAAAACTTTCCAGCTCTACCATTCCAGGTTCAATAGTTGAGTTTACCAAATACATTGACAACAGGAAGATTAACAGGAGAAAAAGTATACAAATTTATTCATTTTTAATATAATGTGCATGGGGAATTCAGAGGCGGAAAAGAGTAGTGGGGTTTGAAAGCTTATATACCATCTTAATAAGGGAAGGGGTGGCGAGAGGTAGGTCACCTAGGGGAGACAGTAAATGATTTTTAGAAAAGATGAATGGACCCTTAGAAGGATAGATGGGAGATAGGATAGTTTGTGTCAAAGTTTGTCTGGTTATGTGTCTAATCTCCTCTCCTGTGATGAGTCAATCCTCCCTGGTTGATGAATCCCAAGGGCAGGGATTTATGACAATTGAGTTCCTCTCCCTGAACTTGCTGTTTTTCAGGTGACTTAAACTCAAAATAATCAATATACCAAAGTGCATATTTGGAGCTGGCATTTCCTGAACTCCTAAAGCATCCAACCCCAGGCTCCTTTTTGGGAAAAAATGCTTATTGTTGTCACAGTAAAAAGGAAATGCCAGTTAACATCTCTCACTGTTGTGTCCTTCTGTAGAAGCAGAGGGCTAGATCTTTCCACTACCCACTCTCAGATACAGCCAAGAAGCAAGCCTATGATGCATGAGTCTCAGAAACAATGCTGGAGCCTTTGGGAAGACTATTATTTATTATTATTGTTATCCTCATCATCTAATCCATGCGGAGAGTCACTGAAAGGTAACGTGGCTTGCTTCCCTGAACCAGTCCACAGCGCCACCTCCTGGAAGCCTTTGGCGATAACCACCTTTCAAGAGCCAAAGTCATCAACTCTTCCTGGGAAACATCCTTTGTTCTTTGGACCACAATAATCCAACTGCTCAGTGGTTCTAAGGGTTACGTGAGACAACAGTAGCCAGCACAGAAAGGAAGTCCCCCCTTTTGTAAATTATAAAGGAATGTATATACATTCTTATAATCATATATACAATCATTTGAGGCTAGAAGAAATAGGACTTTACTCAAGATCACATAGCATAGCACATTAGGAAAACCAGGATCAGGGGAGTATGGTAAAAGTTCAACAGCTGTCTTGGAAGAGGGGAGGCGTGATGTGTAGCGTTCGTAGATTTTGATGATATAAGCACTCCCACCTTCACTGATTTTAAACTATCAGTGTGACATCACTCTATGCAGAGTTGGGAAGAGATGTACAAGTAAGGGACACAGCATAGTATTTCCACCACACAAATACAATAAACTTGTCACTTCAAAAACATAGATGCTACTGAAATGTATAAAAATAATTACATACTGTGAGTTCAGGATATTTATTACCTTTCTTTTTATTTAATTTACTTAATTGTAAGTTTTTATCATTTTTATTTTATGTAGATTTTATTTATTTATTTTCAGAGGGAGGGGAAAGGAGGGCAAAAAAGAGGGAGAGAAACATGGATGTGCGACAGAAACATCCATCAATTGCCCCTCCCACGCCTCCAACTGGGGACCCGGCCCACAACCCAGGCCCCGACGGGGGATCAAACCACCAACCCTTCGGTTTGTGGGATGATGCCCAACCCACTGAGCCACACCAATCGGGGCAGTTTATATCATTAAAAAAAAAAATATGGCTGTGCTAAACAGGTAGCTTATAAAATTCTTGAAATTTTAACAGTCAGGTCTAGAAGGTTGAACTAGAACCTTTCTATGGGCTTTTAGGCATGCCCTGTGCTACCTCTACCAGCAACTTAAGCGTTTTCATTTTGCAGTGGGTCCCACAAATTATGTAGCTGGTCCTGCTGCCAAGTCTATGCTGGAATCTCCACAGCAGAAGTAGGGCAGTCTTTGGTAATGTCATCTCCACGGTCATCTCCAGCCTAGTTGCCTTCCACTGATGGAGCCCAGCCTCTCCAGAGGAGCCAGAAAATCATTCTAGGGCCACTCCTATAAGCCCTGCCTGGAGACTGGGAGCCAGCCTCACCTGAATGTGTCCACAGCACCACCTGGTGGCAACCGGGTGTCAGGGCTTCCTGGGAGTCTAAGGCAGGAGGATCCTGGGACAGAAATTATCAGCCAAGAGGGTTCCAGCAGTGCAGGCATGGGGACGTGGGTCAAAGGGTCTGAGGGTCAAGGATGGGGTGAATCTATGCATTTATACTTCGCCTAAAAGCTACTGATAAAAGAGATCTTAAAGGTCCCGAAGGCAGTGAAAAAAAAAAATACAGTTCCAGAGAGAAAAAGTGACCAATGCCTACAGCCCAGGGTGAAAATCTAGATCTGCTGACATCCAGTCCAGTCTTCTTTCAACATATCGTTTAATTCAAAAGATGCTTATTGGGGGAGGGGTTATAAGGGAGATAAATGGTAATGAAAATGCAATAAAAATACACTTAATAAGATACTTATTAATGCTCTACCAGTGCCTAGCAATGTTTTAGGCTCTAAGGACAGGGTAAGGGACTAAGACAATAACTGCCTCATTGAGGACTTTGCCATATAATGTGTTGGGTGTTTTACTTATTTTACTTAATCTCCATACCAATAATGAGTCCTATTCCCGTTTTAATGATGAAGACACTAAAACCAGGGGAAGTTAACTTGCCTGAGGTCACATTGCTGGGAAGCAGCTGAGCTGGGATTTGAATCCAGATCTTCTTAATGTCAGTGAAGGAAGCCAAGAGTCAAGGTGTGGGGAAGACCAAAGAGATCCAAGCAGATGGTCTCTGGTTACACACACTGAGGACTTCATAGGCAAGCACTGTGCTAGAACTGGGGATGGGAGAATACATAAGGTGAATTTATCAAAGGATAGGGTACAGTCCTTGCCCATGTGCAGCTTATCTTCTGGGTGTGGAGGCAGGACATGAGGCTAGATGAAGTTAAGACATATAAGATGTGCAGAAACTTGATTTTATTAGACAATACTGGGTTCAAATCAGAGTTCTGTCATTTCCTAGCTGTGTGACCTAGCTCTGCATCTCAGTGTCTTCAACTATAACATGGAGATTAAAAATTGTTCCTACCTCATAGGCTGCCTCATAGGGCTATTGGGAAGATCACACAAGGTACATTGTGTAAAATACTCACCTGTTTCATAAGTGGCCCCATTACACCTATTAACAGTAGTACATGATCACTTGGTCATGTCACCTTCACAGCACAAGTCATTTCTTTATTCAAAAAAATCTTTGGTGACTCTCTGTCAATGAATCAGGTTTGAATTTTTAGCACTGCATCCAAGGTTGCATCCAAGGAATCCAGATGTTAATGACCTTTACAGCTTCACCTCCATCTTCTTTTTTCTTTTCATTTTAGCCACTCCAGCTTGCTCCTAATTAGTCCTGTTTTTGTCCTTCCTCTCCTCACATTTATTCTTTTATTTGCTCAATAAATATTATCTATTCTGTTCCCTGTACTGTTCTAGGTGCTTGGGGTAGATAAACAAAACAAACAAAAACTCATGACTTCATGGAGGTCCCATTTCTAGTCAAAGGGAGGCAGACAATTTTTTTAAAAATGGTATTTCAGATGGTGATAAGTGATATGGAGAAAAAATAAGCAGAGGAGAGGAATGGGAATGCTGGGGCTTTGAGATGGTTTTTTATTTTATTTTTTCAGAGAGAGAGAAACATCGATTTGTTGTTCCATTTACTTATGCATTCATTGGTTGATTCCCGTATATTCCCTGACCCAGGATCAAACCCACAACCTTGGTATATCAGTACGTCATTCTAACCAACTGAGTTACTCAGCCAGGGCCAAGATACAGTTTTAAATAATGTGGTCAGGGTGGGTAAGAGATATTTGAGTGAAAATATGAAGGAAGCAAAAGTCTGAAATACACAGATATCTGGGGTAAGACCATTGTAAGCAGAAGGAACAGCAAGTTCTCTGACTGCAAAGTATGTGGTCCCCTCCCCATTTTCTCTCTCTCCTTCTCTCTATAATACCTTCAATCCCCCTCCTCCAGGCTGTCTCTGCATTTGTCCTAACCACAACCAGTTCGATTTATTGAGTTGGGCCACCAAGAGTTGAGGTACTTAAATGTGTGTCTCCCGGTATCTCCAAAGGCTGCATTTAAATCACCTGAATTTTTCTCCGCATAACTCCAAACCCTGGCCCAGAGCCCGTCGGTCTGCGCTTGTAGAATTAGCCCGAAGAGACCCCAGGCAGCTACTCGCGGCTGGTTTCATAAAGGGGGGCGGTCCTAACCCTGCACTCTGGGATCCATACGTCCGAGCTCCGGTCTCGCTCCCTCCAGCCGAGATCCCTCTCTTCCTCCCCTCTACTCCCAGCTTTCCACCGCCCACCCCAAAAGACGCTAACAGTCCATAGCGGCCACCGTAGGGGACATTGGTTGATAGCCAGAAAGATTTGAGGACGGTAGGGGAGGAGCTAGCGCTTGGGGTGGGCCTTAAGACAAAACTGAGGATTGGGCCAAGCCTTCAGGGGCGGAGTTTAAGGGAGAAACAGAGAATGGACTAAGCTCAAGGAGGCGGAGCCTAATGATAAAGCGGGGAGAAGATTGGGCTGAGGACGGTGTCCGCGCGAAGATTGGACCGAGTGCTCCTGGGCGGTGCTTGAGGGGGCGGTGCCGTGTCGTAAGGCAAAGGTCAGTAAATAGTGGTGATGTCAGGCAGGCAAGATGGCGGAAGGGTGAGCCCGTCATCTAACTCTCGGGCGTTGGGGCCTGAATTTTCCCAGGGTTGGGGTGCTGGGCCAGGGTCCCCCCGTGGGGAGCAGGAGGCCAGCGCGGCGGTGGACAGAGCTGAAAAGGGGGTGGGGTGGAGTCGCACCGTGAGGGGGGTGGGGAAGCAGTCTGCGAAACCTCAGCCCGCGGGGCCACTTCTGAGGGGGAAACTGAGACCCGATCACTGCGCGGGCAAGAGTCGCACTGCAGGGCTGCCAGATGTGTCTGTCTTCCACAGGGAGGACGTGGGATGGTGGCGGAGCTGGCTGCAGCAGAGCTACCAGGCAGTCAAGGAAAAGGTAAGCCGGACCGGCGCCTCCTTATTGGAACTTGGTCAGAGTGTCCCCGCCCGACCTGTGTGGGTGCCGGGCCTCAGGGATGAGAACGACCCTGTCCCTACTTTTAGCCCCTTTAGGTCCACGGAACGACAGACCCCGACTCAGACCAGTGTGACACTAGCCACAGTGAAATAAACATTGTTTTAAAGGCTAGAGCGACCCTTTCGTGGGAATCCACAGGAACGAGCAATTTATTCCAGCTCGGGAAATTCACACCTTGGTGGAAAAGAGAACATTTGATATAGGCCTTGAAGATGCAGGATTCTAGTAATGGAAACTTACTTACTCCTCTAGTCATTTAAATATTAGCGTTTCGCCACGGCCAGCGCTCTCTGACCGGCTCTGAGGATTCCGATGTTGGCCAAACAGATGCCATCCTGGTCCTCACAAAGCTCACAGTCCAGTGGGGAGACAGCAACCCCTGTGGGATGAATGAGACTGGGCCCTGCCAGTGAACAGGGCCATTGTGCGTTTCTGCTTCATTCCATGCTTGCCTGTCAAAACCAACCCAGATGAATTCTGGAAGGAAACTAGTTACTATTTAACTAGTTACTCAAATACTTGGGGCGAGTCCCACTTCAGTGCAGACCTCAGGAGGCTTCTGGCCTCAGTTAAATCAGTTGTCCACTCTGGGAGCATTTTTATTCTCCCTGACCAGCATGCTCCGCTCGGCTCCAGTCCAGCAGACCTGAGAATGCCCTGAGCCGTTTGTTTTGTTGAGGACGGAGACAGGGAATTTCACACGGAGGTTTCATAGAAGAGACCTCCAAGTAGCTTTCTTTCGGTGGATCAGGCTTCTGAGAGTCCGACATTCATTTAGCAAACGTGTTTGAAGGCCTCCTGTGTGTTTCCCTCAAGGTTTGTTTACCATAACGCATAAAAAATAGGTAGTTGATTAACCTTCCATCTTTGTTCTTGGAGGGCTCTCATTTGAAAGCAAAGGTGGGGGAGGTGAGTGTTGTTTCTGCTTTTAACAATTCCCCATTCATAAAGAGAAGGCTTAATTTCCCCCTCTTAGCTGCTTACTTTTATATAAACCTGGGCAAGTTATTTAACCTCTCCAGGACTCCATTCCTCATCTGTAAAATGGGAATACTTATACATCCCTGATAGGATTTGTGTGAGGATTAAATGATACTGTATGTAAAGCACTAAGAATAATACCTAGCACACAGTAAATATGATATAATAAGTGTTTGCTGTTTTTATTAAGTGCTGAGAGTGTTGGGGAAACTTCTTAAATACCACCAGTTCATTTCTCCTTCCATTTTTTTCTTGATCTTTCAGTGCTTTCCTGCCCTTGCTTCCCTCTTTCCTATCCTGGTTCCATTTGGACTCCTCAATTCCCAGCACCTTCAATTTTCTTGTACCCCAAAGTATACATTGCTGCAAAGACTGCAGCTCTGAGACGGTGCTATAATCTGCCTTCCTCTGCTGTTCCTATTGTGTGTGTGTGTGTGTGTGTAGGAGAGAGAGAGCGAGAGTGCTTGCCCACAGATACTGGTAGAGAAAATTGCATTGCTTTTTGGCCCTACCATAGATTCCGCAACCTCATCTGGGCCTGAGCACCCCCAGTAAGCATTTTCAGTCTTTCTCCCCTCCCCTTGCCTTCAGAAACTTTTCCCAAACCTAACTCTGCCCTCAAGTCCCCTGTTCAACCACTTCCTCATTTACTTCAAGGAGGCAACATTAGCTCCTACTTTTAAAAATTTGAGGTCAACAGCATGGTCTCTCTTAACCCCTCCCCACCCCTGAAGCCACCGTGTATAAACTTATCTATATGCACACTCAGCTTTACCGTCCACTTGCCAAATCCCACGGGTGGTTTTCAGCCCTTATCTTCCTGCACCTTTCTGCTGCATTTGACACTAGTGATCACTCCCTCATTCTTGAAACTCTACTCCCTTGGCTTTCGTGACATGATTCTCTTTCAGCTCTCCGCATACTTCCTCAGGCTTTCCTTTCCTGACTGTTTTCACAAGTTTCTCTTCCTCTGCCTGCCTCTGAAAGGTGTGGTGTTTAAGGGGCCTTGTTCTCAGTCTACTGCTCTACTTATAAGCTTTTATGGGTGACCTCCATTCTCTTGTTAAGGTGACTCAGTCCTTTTCTCTGAGCTTGTGTTTGAGACTAGCTCCTTCTGGACAGCAATTCCAGATACCCGACAGTCACTGCTGATTCTACATGACTAGAGTCATTGTCGTCATCATCTCTCTAAAGCTGCTCCCCATTCAGCACTTTCTCTCAGTTGGCAGCACTGCACCTACTCTAGTCACCTAGTTTGGCAGCCAGTTGCTTTTCCTTGATTCTGCATTGTCCTCAGTCAATATACCTATTTAATCACCAACTCCATCTCTTTTGCCTGATATCTCTTTTCTAAAAGATTTTATTTATTTATTTATTTTTAATAGGGGAAGGGAGGGAGAAAGAGAGGGAAAGAAACATCAATGTGTGGTTACCTCTTGCATGCCCCTCACTGGGGACCTGGCCTGCAACCCAGGCATGTGCCCTAACCGGGAGTCGAACCAACGACCCTTTCATTCATAGTCTGGTGTTCAATCCACTGAACTACACCAGCCAGGGCTGCCTGATATTTCTTGAACCAGTTTCATCCTCTTCATCCTTACCAGCACTGTCCTTATTCACATTATTTTCTTTTCTTTCCTGGACTATTGCAACAGCCTCCTGACAGGCCTTCTTCCCTCTTCTAATCTTGTCACCCTTGGACCATATCAGTCCCTGGAATGACCTATTAAAAATGCAGATCTCATCATGTCACCCCTCTTTCAAACCTTTGATGGCTGACCAGGTGCTCCTTGGTTGTCCTTGGCAACCTCTCCAGCTTTATCCCCGACCACTTCTGCTTTATCTTTTATGTTGATTAGGACTAACATGCTTATAGGCCTCCGTAAACTCATGCTCTACCACACCCAGGCTTCTTAGCTGACTCCTGCCCATTGTTTAGGCCACAGTCCAAGTCTTTCCAAGCTCCCCATAATACTCTGGTCACTCATCTTTCCTTGCTTGTCAGCACTGTTATGTGAGCATTTTCCCCAATAGACTGTGACCCTCTTGAGGGCGAGCACCATGTTTATTCATATTTCTCACCTCCGAACTCACTTGCTCCAAGTCTAGTGAGGGAGACAGCCATTCATCAAATAATCATGTAGATGGTTATATAATTAAAATTGCCTTGTTACATGTAAATTTAACAAACAAACATTTTTTGAGTGCCTACTCCATGCCCGACTCTGTCCCGTGCCAGACACTGGGAAGCATCAGTGAATTAAAAACATGGGCCCTATGTTCATGAAACACATAGTTTATGCAGGAGGATAGACACTGAATAGGTAGTCATAAAGTATGAGAAATGTTAAGAAAATGTGCAGGTCTCTTAGACCATTAAGCAGGGGAGCCATCCTAGACTGAGGTGGCATCAGGGAAGCTTCTCCAAGGAAGTGACATTTAAACATAGACCTGACAGAGGAACAGGAGCTGGCCAGGTGAGAGGACTCAGTCATTGTGTTTGTTCTTTGCTTTGCTTTGAAGAGCTAGAGCTGTGTGTCAAGGACAGGAATAATGTGTTCAGAATTCCTGAGGTAGGGAAGGTGCTAGAACATTTGAGAAACTTGAGGAATGCCAGGTGGAGCTCAATGAGGGGCACAATGGTAGAGGAGGAAAGTCTGCCAGAAACAAGATTATAGGGGCCTTTCAAGTGAGTGTTAAGACTTACACCTGCTCATAGGATACTATGCAACCATCAAAGACAATACATGGTCTGCTCTGACTTACAAAGCCCCCACTGGTGTCAGGAAGAGAATTTAGTAGAAGCGCCCGATGCAGCCTAGGAGGAGTCCAGGTTGGCCTAGACTAAAGTGGTGGCAGTGCGGATGGAGAGAGAACTAATAAATGACCCGTGTATCCTAACTAAGGAGTCCTGAGTCTTATACAGAGGCATAATGCCCACCCCCAGAGTAGCCTGTGGCTGACAGATGAGACTGTCCCACTCAGAGACTTCCAATGCTGATGAAAACTAAGCAGACTTTTCCACAAAGAAAGCATCTGCAGAATACTCAAAAACATGCTGAAAAATTGCAGATGGCTATCCTTGTGTAAAAGGAGAGAGCTTGCAGATGAGTACAGAGCTAGTCCAGGAAGGCGTCCTTGAGTGGGTGAAGACAGAGCAGACAAGGCAACACTTAGACAAGAGCTGAGCCCCTGCCACCTCAAGCTGGTTCTGAGTGCAGGGTGAGAAGCAGGTTAACAGGAGCAGTATCAGTTCTGCCCAAAGGAGCTCTGTGAATGAAGGAGACGAAGAAAGCCTTGAAGAGAACCCAGTCAAGTATTTGTGTTAATACCCCCTTTGTTGAATGTAAAAATCAACATATCTTTTTACTGGTATTAAATTGCCAATAATTAATCATAAAAGCTTTCTAAACCATTGTTATTATTGTGACATGTTTATGAAACCTTTCAGACAATTTCACATACTGCCTCATTTTAACTAAATTTCCCTATAACAAAAAAAATAAAAATAGAAACGCTTTCCTTTGATAAGAGAAATTACAGACCTTTTCTTCATGTTATTTGAAACAAGTGTCATGTCTTAAAGCCTTTCAAAGCAAGGCAACAAAATCTGTTGCATTGACAACCAAGGACTAGATGAGTTAACTCCTGGCTGTATAGCTTGTAAATGTCTAGGCTGACACTCAGTTCCTGTTCTCAGAGCAGCAAGAAGTTCTTTGCTCTCTGTTGTCAGATACCAGGTCGTGGAATTGGGAAAAGTGAGCATTGTTTCTGAGCCCAGACCTCCCGTGTCACTTTAGTTTTCCATGTGTCTGTCTGGTACGAAGAAGCACAGGAAACAGGAACAAAGGGTGGTGGAGACAGCTGTCTCTGACATCCTTCTCTGTCTTCCCACAGTCCTCCGAAGCCTTGGAGTTCATGAAGCGGGACTTAACAGAGTTCACCCAGGTGGTGCAGCATGACACGGCCTGCACCATTGCAGCCACGGCCAGCGTGGTCAAGGAGAAGTTGGCTGTGAGTACAACCTATATCCTCCGAGGGACTGTCCATCACAGCCTGGCCTGTTCTGGGACTATGGTGGGGGCTCCCAACCTTTCTCCAATCTTTTTTTATGGGATTGTTTTTCCCCATAGGCTCTCATTTTGAAAGAATTGTGTCTGTCAAGTAAACAGGCTACATATATGTATTAAGTAATAAGCTTTCTCACTTCTCTTTGTCTTAGCAAATGTGTTCCTATTATCAGAGTCATTCATTATAAACAATTTAGAAAATACAGACAAGTAAAAGAGAAAGAAAGGCCTAGAGATACCCATGGTTCCATCTTTCAGAGATAACTACTATTACTGCATGGGGAGTATATCTCTTATTTACACTTTCTTTTTCAGAATTGGAATCAACTAAATACTATGTTTTGTAACCTACTTTTTGACTTAATCATTGCAGAACTCATTCTGCAGCATCACAAATGGCATGGTATTATTCTATTATGTGGATTTAACTAGTTCCTAGTTTCCTGTTTCATTTTTCCCCCCAGTATTGTAAACAGAGCTACAGTGAACATCCTGATTGCTAAATCTTTGCCCTTAACATTTTCTTTGTAATAAAATATTGGAAGGGATCATAGGGTGAGTACAGTTTTAGACTTTTTAATATCTATTGCAAAACTGTTCTTCAGAAAGGTGTGCCAACTTATATTCATTCTTACTGGCCCTGTTTTTATTACTCAGAGATGTGCAGTCGAATCCTCTTGTGAGAAAGGAGTTTAAATCTGAAGTCAGTGTGAAAATGAAAGTTATGTATAGTTACAGATACCCTTGCAAGTCTCAAGTTTATGATGAAGTACAGTATACTGGTTTTATATTACAACATTTGCTTTAGTATTGGGACAGATTGCAGTTTCTTAATTTGATTACCAGTTGAATCAATTTCCTTGTGACTAGAGGCCATGTTATGAAAAACATGTTTTGGAGTTTTTTTAGCCAGGCTTGTTTTGTTGAATGTTGTAAAATACTGCCTGCCTGCTAACCACAGCTGCTGATAAGCATGAGTGACAAATGGGAACCCTGTTGAACTGCGATAGCTCCAGCCAGTAGCAGAAACAGTACTTTTTTCTTCCATTTGTTTATTCCTTTTTTTCATTCAACAAATATAATTGTATACCTGTGCTAAACTAACATGTGCCAGGCACTGTGATATGGTCTAGGTTAAAAATGCCTGGGCAGCCTAATTAGGAATAATTATCGTTTTCTATGAGGTCTTCAGAGCCACACTACCTCTCAGCATCTCCTCCCTGGTTGCTCTAGGGCATTCTGACTGGTGTGGCTCGAGCGTGGTGTCCTGCTTGCTCTTTCTGTGAGGTCTGTACGTAGGCCCTTGGCCGGGCTCAGGCTTTCCTCTGGGCAAGACTGTCCATTTTAATCCTGCCCATATTCCTCAGCCTTCATATAAGTATTCTACTTCCTGAGCAATCATGATGATGAAATTGTGATATTTCAGTATTGCATTTTATTAAATGTTTGCTATGTACCGGGCATTGTACATGCCATATCTCTTTGAATCTTCACAGTAACCTTCTGAAGGAAATAATATTTATCTGCACTTTACAGATAAGGAAACAGAGATTCAAGGAGGGTTTAGGTCTCATGATCAGCAAGCAGTAGAACTGAGATTCAAATTCAGGTTTGACTCCACAGCTAGCACTTTTCTCATCACCCTACTCATAGGTCTTCTTCCCCACTGAATGTCCATAGCATGGCTTCTCTCCTGTCAATTTTTGTTCAGTCTGGCTGGCCTTGAAATTTTGATGAGTCAGCCAAGAAGCTCTGCTCTGACCTACAGAGGCCTACTGCAGCCCTATCCTGCACCCCCATGTGGGGGATGGAAACCCTGGCTGTCTCTCTTTCCGTCCCTAGCCCCAGAGATGGGGTGAGAGGTCATGAGCACTTCCCTGGTCCCCACACACATGGTGCACTTTGTCCCCTGATACTCCTCTATACCGCATACCCCAGACTGTAGCCTGCTCCTGGGCGACTTGCTTCCTCTGCTGCCGTCTCTTTGCAGACTGAAGGCTCCTCAGGGGCGACGGAGAAAATGAAGAAGGGTTTGTCTGACTTCCTAGGGGTGATCTCCGACACCTTTGCTCCCTCACCAGACAAAACCATCGACTGTGATGTCATCACCCTGATGGGCACGCCCTCTGGCACAGCTGAGCCCTATGATGGCACCAAGGTATTCACTAGTGGTCTCCCCTGCAGTTACCTAACAACACTGGGCTCTAGCTTCCCACATGTAGTCACAGAAGCAATACATGGTCAGGCTAAAAAATAAACAAATGTATATAACTAAATTGGAGGATACCAATAAGCCAGATCATTATTTCTAAACCTATAATCCCATCACTCAAAAAACCCCACTGATTTTTTTTTTTGTTTAGCCTTTCATTTTTTTCTGTTTACAAATATGGGTAAAGATAGTTTGGGTTTTTTCCTTTTTATCATAAAAGGCACTTTGTATGTTGAACTTTGTAACCTTTGAAAAACTTTACAATAAATTTAGCGCCTTTTTTAACCCCATCATTTTTAATGTCTTTTAAACTCTTGCAAGTGAGTATAGCATAATTTATTTAGTCATTTCCCTTATTTAGTCATTTCCCTAATGTTGCACATTTGGAATGCTTTCAGCTTTCAACCATAATAAGGAATACTGTAGGGAGCATCTTTACAGGCATAATCTTCTCCAGTAGGTTATTTAAGACTAATTTCCAGCCCCGACTGGTGTGACTCAGTGGATTAAGCATCAACCCACCAACCAAAAGGCCACTGGTTCAATTCCAGGTCAGGGCACATGCCTGAGTCGCAGGCCAGGTCCCTGGTTGGGGGCATACAAGAGGCAACCAGTCAATGTTTCTCTTGCCCATTGATGTTTCTCTTCCTCTCTTTCTCCCTACTTTTCCCTCTCTCTAAAAATAAATAAATAAAATCTTTAAAAAAAAAATACCGATGGTTCTAATAGGAATACATGTATGAGGGCAGGAGGGAGAATATCTATATTTCTACTGCATTTTATTTTCTCATCATTCTTGGATTTCATGGAATGTTTTCTCCTAAATTCACAGTATGGTCTTATAACAATTAGGCCTCCGTCATAACATTTTACCACATTGAATTTCCATTCCAAACACACTGATTTTTCAAGTATGTTTTTAGGTTAGAATTGGCACCACCACTTAGTGAACATTTGAGTGGAATTGTGAAAATTTTTTAATTATAGGATTTTAAATTAAAACAGTGAATCAGCCCTGGCTGGTGTGGCTCAGTGGATTGAGTGCCAGCCTGCAAACCAAAGAGTCACTGGTTTGATTCCCAGTCAGGGCACATGCCTGGGTTGCAGGCCAGGTCCCCAGTAGCATCCACACGAGTGTAACCACACATCGATGTTCCTCTCCCCCTCCTTCTCCCTCTTTCCCTTCTCCTCTATCTAAAAATAAATAAATAAATAAATAAAACGCTTTAAAAAATAAAACAGTGAATTACGAAAACCACTTGCTAAAGTTCTGATGTAGCCAGCCAGCCCATGCTTCACATAATACTGAAGAAGGGAGGTGGGGCTTTCTGTTTACCAACTAAAGTTTGCTATGTCTGTGGCCCTAATAGCAACACAGCCTACAGTTTCACTTGGCAGATGGCTGTCAAATTAAGAAATTCTTTAAATGAATATTTTTTAATTTATTGATTTTAGAGAGAAAGAGAGAGACATCGATTTGTTGTTCCACTTATTCATGCGTTTACTGGGCGATTCCTGCACATGCCCTGACCAGGGATGTAACCCACAACTTGGTGTATCGAGACGACGCTCTAACCAACTGAGCAACCCTGCCAGGGATGAGAAATTCTTGATGAATGGTTTTAATTTGGGGAAGTTACATTATTTCAATACTTGCTCATAATTTTGGACTTTATTAATATTTTTGCATTATCATTTTTCACATTTCACATAATTTAATTTTATACATATAATTTTGTAGCCTGTTCACACTGTATTTTCTTAGTTCCCAGGAGTGGAATAATGGGTGAAAGATCATTTTTCTCAGAGCTCCAGTGTTGGACTCCTAGCCTAACACTCCACTCCCTACCCACATTACTAATTAACAAGTGCCCTGTGGGTATGGTAGCCAACATGGGAGAAGCTGGGCCATGGTTGACTGAGTACTGTGGCAGAGAGGGGGTGCTCTCTTTGCCCAGCATCCCAGAATTTATGTTCTCTCCTCATCTCCTCTCCTCTCCTCTGCTTTCTTCTCCTTTCCTCTTCTTTCTTTTTCTTTCCTTCCTTCCTTCCTTTTCTACGTCAGTTAACAAAAGGGAAGCTTTTTTAAAAATATTTTTTTGATTTTACTTATTTCATTTTTAGACAGAGGGGAAGGGAAAGGGGAAAGAGAGGGAGAGAAACATCAATGTGTTGTTGCCTCTCACTCACCCCCTACTAGGGACCTGGCCCACAACCCAGGCATGTGCACTGACTAGGGAATCGAACCAGTGACCCTGTAATTCGCAGGCCAGTGCGCAATCCACTGAGCTACACTAGCCAGGGCAACAAAAGGGAAAATTTATTGAGGCCTCAGGGCCATGGGATTCAAGCAGAATGCCACCCTGTGGGCCCAAGGAGGTGGTGGAGGGGCCTTATTTAACCTTCTCCTTGGGGCACATGTTTGTTGGTGTGGCCACACTTCTTGCAGCTATTGACAGAGTGTAGGTGCAGGTGAGCGTAACACTTGTGTCAGATCAGCTTATCGCAGTGGTACTGGGTGAACTGGCGGAGGGAT
Organism: Mormoops blainvillei; assembly: GCA_004026545.1. NCBI lineage: Eukaryota > Metazoa > Chordata > Mammalia > Chiroptera > Mormoopidae > Mormoops > Mormoops blainvillei. The sequence continues at coordinate 315,207 of PVJD01000798.1, read as the reverse complement.
GACTCAATGATAGCACCCCCCCCCAAGTGAAGCACCATGTACAATGTGGGCTTTTTCTGAAGAGTGTAGCCTGAGAGAGTGCAACCATCACCCAGCTGTTTGCCCACAAAAATCAGATACTGCTAGTCAGGTGGGATGCCCTCCTTGTCTTGGATTTTAGCTTAGATTCTCAGTGGTGCCACGGGGCTCACCCTCGCGGGAGATGGTCTAGCCAGTCAGGGTCTTCACCAAGATCTGCATCTCCGCGTGTGCTAGAGAAGCTGCTCTGCTGCCTCGTTGAAGAGTCTTTTCTGTTTCTCATAGGCCCGTCTCTATAGCCTGCAGTCAGACCCGGCAACCTACTGCAATGAACCAGATGGTGAGAGGGTGGTGGTGAGGGGGTGGGCTTGGTCTCCGTAGACCAAGGGCACCTGGGCTGTGCTCCCTGTTTGTCTCTGGTAGCAGTAGCCAGGTACTCACTGTAGAGGGACCAGAGTGGGGCTAGTGTATACCTTAGATCTGGCGGGATGGGTTGATGACCTCCCTTCCTCCCTGAACCCAGGCCGCCTTCATCCCTGTCTACAGAGGCTGTGATCCTCTCCCTCATCCCCAGCTCGCGCTCCCTCCCAGCCCTGCTGCCCTGCCTGTTTGCTAAACCCCTGCAGGAGAACAAGCCCCAGGTTGGGAGCTGGAGATCAGAAATGAGTTAAATCCACAGCCTGGTCCAGATCTCCAGGAACCTGCTCTTAGAAGAGGGAAACAGGAAACAATGAATACAGCAAAGATAGTAGCTTTGGAGTAACTGCTTCTGTAGAACCAATGGGGGCAGTGGGAACCCAGAGGGATGGTACCCAACCCAGCCCGGCAACCTGTGGTGTGACACTGGAATTGAGGTGTTAAGAGTGAATTAGCAGTAAGCTTATTTTACCTTTAGAGTGTGTGGTGGGGGGCGGTGTGCAAGCATAGCAACAGGACACGTGAAGGTCCGGAAAGAACAGGGAGGACTGAGGCATTTGGGAAGGGTGCACGTGAGGGAATGAAAGCAGTGAGAGCTGCGCTGGGAGCCAAACTAAGCAGTTTGAATTTTGTCCTAAAATGTGCAAGGTAGTGCTTCTTAACTTTTTTTTTTAAAGTCACAAAGGCCTTTAAAAATCTGTTGAAAGTGACAGTCCCTCTCTCCACAAAATTTTATACGCAAAATGGTAATTCTTTGACCCTTTGAATCCAGTCTTTGGACCTTAGCTTTAAAAGCCTTCCTATAGAGAACTATTAAAGGGCTTTGAGGACTGACGTGATCAGATTTTACATTTTATAAAAAAAGTCCTGGGCAGTGTTGTGAAGGATAAAGTAGAGGGAGAGGCAGAAGATGTGAAGACCAGTTAGGAGGCTTGGTAGCAGCCTGCACATCAGAGGTGGGGCCAGACCCTAGGAAGTGGCAGAAGGAATGAAGAGGAGGATGTGCATATGAGGAACACTAAGGAAGTGGAATCCAGAGTGACTGGATAGGGAGGCATCCAGGAGGGTCCCCAGTTTTCCAGTGGATCACTGGGTGAGTCAGGTTGGGCAAGAAAGAAAATGAATTGAGTTTGTAGCACCCGTGCAAGTAGGCATGTCCAAGGGACACTTGGACCCCTGGATCTGGAGGGTTTCAAGAGAAAAGCAGTGGCTTCCAGGGTCAGAAACTGTGGATTGGTCTCATGAGAGAGGACAGAGAAGCTGCCATTGGCTCTGGCAACATGGGTGGCCTGGGAACAGCTGTTTCAGAGAGGAGATTCAGTGGCCACGTGCAGTGGGGGCTAAAAAGCAAGCAGACCTGGCAGAGAATGGAGTCTGCAGCCCTTCCTGGAGACCACGTAGGTGCTGCACCCTGATATCAGTAAAGTCCACCCACCCCTTCACCCTGCCTTTCTCCCCACCTTGGGCCAAATGGCTTTGAAAAAGACCTTAAGCTTTCCTCATTGTCCATGCCCAGATTTAGATGTGTTTTCTAGGTCCAGTCTTCTTTCCCCAGACTCAGGGAACTGACCTTCAGTGTCTGTCCTTCTACAGGGCCCCTGGAATTGTTTGATGCCTGGCTTTCCCAGTTCTGCTTGGAGGAGAAGAAGGGGGAGATCTCAGAGCTCCTTGTAGGCAGCCCCTCCATCCGGGCCCTCTACACCAAGATGGTGAGGGCCCAATTGGCAGGACCTCAGCCAGCTCCCAGCTTGAGGTGTTGGGAGGTGGGAGGGACACATCCAGAGTCATTTCAGAGTGTCTGGCTTAGAGAGCAGTGGGCAAACCTGAAGAGCCAAACCAGCCAAGAATCTACATGGGGGAAACTGATTTGCTAGGTTTCTGACCATCACAGTGAGAGACGGAAGGGCCGGCAAAGCCCAGCAGAATTTCTTTTCTGCCTCCTGGGTCAAGCTAGGCCAGGAAGGTAGCAGGGGTGGAGGGTCGGAGAGAAATGCACCGGTTAATCTCTGCTCAGCCTCACTGTGTCTAAGATCCAGAGTGGCTAGGAGCTGGCTGATAAGGCTGGGGATACAGACCCCACACAGCCACTTCAGAAGTCTCATCTCTGCTGTCCCTTCCTTCCAGGTGCCGGCAGCTGTTTCCCATTCAGAATTCTGGCATCGCTATTTCTATAAAGTTCATCAGCTAGAGCAGGTATGCTGGCCTGGCCTGGGGAGGCACTCCACTCAGCCATGGGGGAAGAGGGCTGGATTTTGTTGAGGGAAGAAGGGGACAGAGGGCGCCAAGAGCTCTGGGGTTAGGACCAGGGTGTGGAAAGAGAATGCTCTGACTGCTCCTGGCCATCTGCTCCTCCACATTCAGGAGCAGGCCCGGAGGGATGCCCTGAAGCAGCGGGCAGAACAAAGCATCAGTGAGGAGCCTGGATGGGAGGAGGAAGAAGGTAAGACGCATTGAGAGGTGATGGGCAGGTAACAGACCGTACCTATGGGGGACTGTCTGGGCCATTCACTCTGAAGCCTGGAGATGTGTGGCACCCCAGGGAAGAGTAAGGAATGAGTAGTGTGTGTGCATGCTGAGGACAGGCTGAGCTGACAAGGAGATGCTTCCCAAGGCTGGTGGAATCCCAGGCTTAGGTACGGAAAGCACAGGTGTCAGTTGCAGCAGATTCTCCTGCCAGCCATGGACCAGCTACTTCAGAGTCACCGGGGATGCTTATTGAAATTCCAGAGCCTCCTATCCCCTCTTGTAAAATTCTGTGGCTAAACTTGTTAATATCAATGACTTGGGAACTGCCGGCTTAGGGAGGGAGCTGAACATCCTCTGTGGCAGCTCAGCTTAGGACAATGTGTTGGAGCCACCTGCATGGTATCATAGTAAGACATTTATTTAGTGCTTATATTATACACCCAACCTTTACTAAGAGCTTTATATGTGTGGTCGTTATCACAACTCCATTATCCCTCTTTTATGAGTGAGGCAGGTAAGTTAAAAGAAAGCTAAATGCTTTGCCCAAGATCACACACCTAGGATGTAGCAGAGCCTGACCTGAACTCAAAACTGACAGAAGACAGCCCTGACTGGTGTGGCTCAGTGGGTTGGCCATTATCCTGCAAACTGGAAGGTCACCGGTTTGATTCCCAGTCAGGGCACATGCCTGGGTTGTGGGCCAGGTCCCCAGGTCTCAGTCGATGTTTCTCCCCCTCCCTTCCCCTCTCCATAAAAATAGATAAATAAAATCTTAAAAAAAAAAAAAGATAAGGAAAAGAAAAATAAGACTGACTGACAAGTATTGACTTTCTCATCTACAATACCATTTTGGGCTGCATTCTGGAAGCCAAGTGCCTACCATGTGCTAGGCCTCAAGGGCAGAAGACACTTGGACAGGGCGCATCTGCAGAAGAACCTGATGGAAAATGGTGAGGACACTAGCACCTTTAGTCTTTTTTTTAATTTTAGAGAGAGAGAGAAGAAGGGAGAGAGAAACATTGATTTGTTGTTCCACTTAGTTATACATTCATTGGCTGCTTCTTGTATGTGCCCTGACTGGAGATCGAACCTGCAACCTTAGCGTACCAGGATGCCGCTCTGACCAGCTAAGCTACCCGGCCAGGGCTAGGTCTTGATTAGAGTGAACTTTGGAGGGAACCTGAGGCCTGTCTTCAGAGAGCTCCAAGGTTGACTTGTGCTGACCAGGCACATTGCCTGTTTTCCCTGCTTTTCTCCCTCAACAGAAGAGCTTGTTGGCATTTCACCCACATTTCCAAAAGAGACCAAGCCTCCCGTGGCCAAAACTTCCACATCCCTTGAAGGAGGACCTGGCCCCCAGAGCCCCTGTGAAGAGAATCTGGTGATCCCAGTAGAGCCTCCAATAGAAGTGACCCCGTCAGAGAGCAGCGAGAGCATCTCCCTCGTGACACAGATTGCCAAACCTGCCACCACACCTGAGGCACCACCGCTGCCCAAGGACCTGTCCCAAAAGCTTCTAGAGGCATCTTTGGAGGAACAGAGCCTGGCTGTGGATGTGGGCGAGACTGGACCCCCGCCCCCAACACAGTTCAAGCCCCACACCCCTGCTGGCCGCCCCAGTGGCCCGGAGCCCAGGCCTCCAGCCAGAGTAGAGACTCTCAGGGAGGAGGTGCTCACAGACTTACGGGTGTTTGAGCTGAACTCGGACAGTGGGAAGTCTACACCCTCCAACAATGGAAAGAAAGGTAAGTCAGGGCCAAAGCCCAGGGAGTGCCTGGGGGCAGAGCAGGTGAGAGTTGACACCTCGCTAAGCAGGTTTGCCTCTTTGTCCCTTGTGAGGACTCTAGGAGCAGATGTCCTTCATTTGTGATACCGATAATGATGATAACTTCTATGTATCACTTATTAACATACTCCATCAATTCTAAGATGCACAGATTCTCAGAAATAAGGATGCATCTTATAATTGTTGGGGTCTTACGGTCAACAAAATGACGTTATGTCAGATCCTGTGCTAAGTTTGTAACATAGGCTTTAATTTCTCGCATCTTACAACCAAGTGAGGTCAGTATTCCTGTCCTCATTTTACAAATAAAGTGAGGCTCAGAAATGATAAATAACTTGCTGAAATTCACATGACCGGAAGTGGCAAGTCCAGATTAAGACCCAGGTCTATCTGACTTGAAGCCCATGCCTGTGACTAGCCACCACACTGTACTGTTTTCTGTCCTTTTGTATAGTTTAACCTTATCCTGGGGTGAGTATTTCTGTGACACTGATCAATGTCAAGGATCTTCTTTCCTGGGTGACCTTATAAGGCGATTAAAGAAAGATTTTATTTATTCATTTCTAGAGAGAGAGGAATGGCAGGAGAAAGAAGTAGAGAAACATCACTCAGTTGCCTCTCGCACATCCCCAGTCAGGGACCTGGCCCGCAACCCAGGCATGTACCATGACTAGGAATAGAACCGCTGACCTTTTGGTTCACGGGGTGGTGCTCAATCCACTGAGGAAATGGGTCCCACCACACCCTACCCTGCTCCCTGTTGGAAACTGCAGGGTATCTCGTTGCCAACACAGTGCTTTCCTTCTGACTCATTCAGCGAGGTCATCCATTGAGCCCCTACCTATTCATTATGAGGCACTGAGGAGGGAGGGGCAAAAGCTGCAGCCTTTATGACGAAGCATGAAGCAGCATGGGACAGACTTGTACTGGAGAAGGTCAAAGAAAGAAGGGACCTCTGGGCATCAGCAAGTGTTTCACTGAGGAGACAAGGGTCGTATAGGAGAGTTGGAGAGCTTGGGGCCGGTGCAGGGGCATAGTCCAGGCTGAGTGGGCCTACAAAGTCCATACAGCAGAAAGCATGGGGCACGTTGCAAGGGTGGTGACCAAAGCCCACTTTTCTGTGTTGTCTCCTAGGAGAGGGAAGAACAAGAAGGGTGGATGGCTTGGCTCAGAAAAAGAACTTAAGAACTTAAGTTGAAGTTAGAAGGTGGAACTTAGTGCCGCAAAGCAGCAGGGCATGCCGCCTGTATCATACACCCAGCCTGTACTGAGAGCCTTGGAGGTTGAGGCTCCAGGTTCAAATTCCAACTTTGCTTATAAGCAATGTGACTTCAGAAAATGTACCTCTAAGCCTGTTTACTCCTCTATAAATGGGAAGTAATTGTTCCATGACAGGTCCTCAATCGGGAAGAAAGTTGAGTAAAGCCCTGCTTTGGAGAAATGATGACGATAATAAGAGCTACTATTCTCTGAGCACTTTCCATATGGCTCTGTGCTAAGCACTTGATATGCATAATCACCCAATCTTCACAAAAGCCCCGTGCAATTTTCCCCATTTTTTACTGGTAAGAAACAGATCTGTGCCTACTCAATAAGTATTTAGAAGCGTATGAAATAGTCCTTTAGGAGAGTGGATGAGCAGATAGGTGATAAGCCCAACAGGTAGTATGGGGCTGCTGGTGGGTGGTACTAAGGACCCGTCTGAGGTAGCGGTCATGAATTTTGAGACACCAGTCAGCGCTATTGCACTTTGGTCCAGCCACATTCAGTTGCTCAGGTGCAGGCACAGAGCAGGTGGGGAGGTGGACTTAACCAGGGTTCAGATTCAGCCAGGGAAGTCAGTGGAGGAAGTATGTGCAAGAAATGATCAAAATGATGGCTTGTGGAATCTGAGCCGGATAAGGTGGGGATAACAGTGAAATAGTTGGAGGGTTAAAGAATTATAGGTTCCATTTGGAATCAGAATAGAGAGCATGATCAGAAAAAATAGTGGTGGGTGGAAGAGACTGGACAAAATGAGACGATGGGGAAGATGCAGCGAAAGCTCTTAACCGCTCTGTTCTCTCTCTGATGCACTTGGGGATTCACAAAAGAGGGACTGGGGATTTGATACCGAAGACCCACCAGAAGTAGTTGTGGTCTGTGGGGGGAAGCCAGAGTCTTAGACTAGGGTAGGATAGTGGGAACAGAGTAGAGGGAATAAATCTTAAAAGGAAGAATGGAGACTTAGAGACAGAGTGACCCCTTTTCCTCTTATGGTCACTTCCTAAGGTGACATCAGGGAGGCTTGATATCTGGATGCAGCAGAGTCTCATGCGGTCTAGCCACAGGGACTCCCAGGTTCCAGGGCAATCCCCATCATTGCAGAGCTGCTTCCCACCTGAGGTTAGTAATCAAAAAACGGAAACAGTCCATCATGAAGTCTAAAATTGTTGCATAGATGAGTTTTCTGCCACGTGCACTGTATAATGGAGAATTTTTTTAAAAGATTTTATTTAGTTGCTTTAGAGAGGGGAAGGGAGGGAGAGAAACATCAATGTGGTAGAGATACATTGATCGGTTGCCTCTTACACGCCCCCTACTGGGGACCTAACCTACAACCAAGGCATGTGCCCTGACTGGGAATCGAACCAGCAACCTTTCAGTTCACAGGCCGGCCCTCCACTGAACCACACCAGCCAGGGCTCTGTGATGGAGATCTTAGCGCACTCTGTGTAACAGGACAGGGTGGCGGGACTAGACAGAAGGCAGAGCCCAGGTTCACATCTCTGCCACTTGAAGCCTTCATTTCTTCATCTGTAAATCGGAACTGTAAATACCCACCCTGGAGGGTGGAGGGTTAAAAAGTTTAACTGATATTCTGTTTTCTACCCATGGAAGGGTCTGACCTAGCATTTAAGCCTGAAGAAGGGAATTTCAGATCCCTAGAGGGTAACCCAAGGTTAGGGAAAGCAAGCTATCATGGCCACAGCCATACTTCTGAAATGACAAATCAGCCAGGAGTCTAGCTTTTACCCCACAGGAAGCCTGCACTGTCAGGTAGTCAAGTGTATTGCCACCAAATTGTCCTGAAAGCACGGGAAGACTTAGATATGGAATCAGAAGAACTGGGTCTTGGTTGCAGATCTGCCCTTGGCTAGCTGTGGGGCCACGTGCAACATCACTTAACTTTGAGAAGAGGCCTTTAAGGACTCTTATTTGTTAAACACCCACGATGTGTGTATGTTACAGCCACTTTACATTGATACCTCTAATATTAACTCTGTTGTGTATCAAACTGCAGGCCTGGTCTACACAGAATCAGCCAGGTACCTGCAGAATTCTGGGACACCGCCTAGGTCTGCTGAGTCTGAATGAGAGGATTAGAGAAGCAGGAATCTGCATTCCAATAAGCTCCCTCAGTGGTTCTTTGCAAAGAGGGTGGTTTTATTATTTTATAAATAGACTGAAGCTCTGAACAACTTGCCCCAAAACTACAACAATAGATAAAAAGAGTAGAGATTCTGCCCTGACTGGTGTGGCACAGTTGGTTGGGCATCATCTTGCAAAGCGAGTGGTTGCTGGTTCAGTTCCTGGTCAGGGCACATATTTGGGTTGTGGGTTTGGTCCCCGGCTGGGGTGTGTACAGGAGGCAACAGATCAGCGTTTCTCCCTCACATCGACGTTTCTCTCTCACTTCCTCCTTTCCCCTCTCTCTAAAAATAAATAAAATCTTTAAAAAAAAATTGAATAAAGATTCCACCCAGGTTTGTTTGTTTACTTGTTTCTAGAGACCATGCTTATTATAGTGAGCTAGGTGGCTCGGAAGAGAGAACAGTGTGAGACCCATTCATTTACAAGGGATATGGGAGTAGGGCTTAAGGAGGTCTCAGAGCCTAGGCACCTGGTGAGGAGCAAGCTAGACAAGAAATAAGGAGATATTCATGGGCCATGCTATTGGGGGAATCAGGGGCCCACCTTTTTAAGCTGCTTTAAAAAAAAGATGGCAAAGTAATATATGTTCCTTTGTGGAGGGTAACAAGAAAAATTACCCCATGGCCTCATCACCTAGAGATAACTGTTAGTATTTCTGTGGGTTGCTCACCTTTTCTGGCGCATGCTGCGTCTATGAGCGTATTTCTAAACTGGACTCTTTCTGCATATCCTTTTTTTAACGGACTATTTTTGTAGTTTTGTTCGTAGTAATAACTTTCAGTGTACATTTTTAAAATATGGCCTGTAAGAAGGCATAACCAAATATGAATTTTTAGAGTGGTAGTTATTAAACTTCAGCAGGCATCAGAATCACCTAGAACAGGAATAGGTAAACTTTTTCTGTATTGGGCCAGATCACAAGTATTTTAGACTTTTGGGGGCATACAGTCTATGTCCCAGCTACTCAGCTGTGCTGTCGTAGCCTCAAAGCAGCCATAGGCAGCGTGTACACAGATGGCCATAGCTGTGTGCCAAATTTTTATTTCCTAAAATGGGTGATAGGTGGATTTGGGCCATGGACCAACACCTGGCTTAAACAAAGCATCCATGAATATTTACTGATTACAAACTGTGTTCTGGTCACTTGGAGTATAAAACAAAAATCCTGCCTGTCCTTAGAGAGCTCTCATTGTAGCTCCTGTGTTATTAAACAATAAACATATTAAACCTGATGATATATACTAGAAAATGATAAAACAATGGGGAAAAAAGAACAACCAGAGCAGACTGTAGGGAGTAGGTTACAGTTTAAAACGATGGCTAGGCGAGGCCACCGTTAGATGGTGAGACGTGAGCAGAGGTGTAGAGGCCGCAAAGGAGCTGGCCTGTGGCTACCTGAGAGTTCCGGGTGCGAGGGAACACCCCATGCAAAGGCCCCGCGGTGCGAATGTGCCTGGTGTGCTTCCAGAGTAGCGAGATTAGTGTAGGTAGAATGTAGTCAGTAAAGACAAAGAGGTTCATTGTTTATTTCTTCTGGAAGATTTTGGTGGCTCCCAAGGAACCTCTGGACCAACGTACTTCTCCCCTGCTCGTTAACTTGCTTTGCCTCACTTAATAGTATAGTTTAACACTATTTAAATGTATATAACTGTTCTATAGCCTAAACTTAAAAATCACATAATGTTCCCTCACGTCACTACACCATTTCTTTATTTTTGTAATTCCGTTATCATTGGACTTTCAGGTGGTTTTTTACATTTTCATCACTGTAACAGCACTGCAGTGAACATTGTTTTGGCTAAATTTTTGACTGAATCTAGGATTATTCCTTAGATTCCTTAAAATGGGAAGTGAGTTAGAGTGACAGCAGAAGGCAAAGACCTTTGGTGTATATTTGTCAAGTCCTCTAAAGAATGCCATCACCCCCAGCTACGACCTCTTCACATACCCCTTCCTGGCTTTCACACTGTGGATTATGGTTCCAGGCTCAAGCACAGACATCAGCGAAGACTGGGAGAAGGACTTTGACTTGGACATGACTGAAGAAGAAGTGCAGATGGCACTTTCCAAAGTGGATGCCTCGGGTGAGGTGAGTGGACCTGGTTGGCCACAGGGAAGCAAGCCCAGCGACCCCAGGTCCGAGGCTTTTCCCCACCAAGCCCACCTCTACCCTCAGGGTGCATCCCTGTGCCTATCTGAGGTGGCAGGCTACAGGGAAGAGAGCTGGGACCTCCCACTCAGGCCCTGAGCAGTTGTCATCGGCAGGCTCTGCCTCCCCTCAGTTCCAGGGCGGATGAATGGGAGAGTTCCTGACATTAGCTCTGTGTCAGAATCACCAAGGAACTATTAAAAAAATGCAGATGCCAACCCTGCTGCAGATCTTCTGACTCATGGTCCCCTGGTGTGGGACCTGAGTAGATTTCTCACCTTGCAGACAAAAGACAATGTGATCTAGGGCTAATCACTTAAGCTGAGCCTCTATTTTTTTCATCTAAAACATGGAATTAATTATTTTAAGCTTGAAAACTCTGATAGACAATGTAGACCTGTTAGACATAGTGCCTGGGACATGGGAGCACCAGTAGTTGTTACCGAAATCACCACCAGACCCAATCCAGGCATAAGCTCAGAGGCCTAGCACTCATTCTTCACTACGTCTCAAAATCATGAATGGGTCATTTTAAAGGAGAGGCTGAGAGAAAATGTCTTGTAGCTAATAAACGGCAGGAGTGATGCTCCAGCCCCGACATATGATTCAAGTTACTATTACGTCCACTGTCACGCAAGAACCACGTGATTCTTTCCATCATGTAGCTCATGAATCTGCTAAAGAAGTGAACAGAAAGAGGCATGGAAAGGGCCTCATTTTTCGTGCTGGGAAACTGAAGGCCAAGAGGAGGCAGTGACGTATGCGAGAGCATTTCGCACCTGTGATCCCGCTATACCCAAGGCAGAGAAGGCCCACGCAGCCCCATCACACCGCGAGGGCTTCATGGCTTTTGTGTCTTTGCAGCCCTCTTTTAAAACCTGACATACAGTATCCCTGAACAGAGTTCTGTACCCCATCATAGTAGGGATCAGCTGACAGCAGGCCAAGAGAACTCACCTGGGAAGACTTTAGCTGGGAACTAGGGTGCTGGAGCCCCTAGTGAAGACCCTGTGAGCACCTGCAGTGCAGGGCCACACTTGCTTCTAGTTGTAGTGCCACTCTCAAGTTCTCTGCCTCTGTGAGCCATCTTCTTAATCTGTTCAGTAGAAGACAAGTTTTCCTTAAGGAATTGACTGACTGGGTTCCTGTGGGCAGGAAATCCCCCTTGTAGAGTCCAGTGTTGGTTAGTGGAAGCATTTCCTTTGGGTCTGAAGTGATCAGAGCAACAGATCCACCCCTTAGGCAGAGGAGAACTCTGGTCCCCAAACACATTTCTTAAGACTAGTGGTTCACTCTCACGGGCACTGTATGGCCCAGGGTCATGGGGGTGGGGTGGGGGAGGGCTATCTGGAAATGGAGGCAGCAAGGGGAACTTGAACCTGGCCTTGACTTAGAGGAGTGAATTTGTTTTTGTGCTCTCCATTATCCCCTCCCATTTGCAGCTGGAAGATGTAGAGTGGGAGGACTGGGAATGAGGGGAGCCAGGGTGAGCAGCTCCCGCTCCACAGCGTCTCCCATTTCCCTCGATCGTCGCAGCCCAGCCCTGGAAGACACTGATCAAGAATGTCCCCCAAATGGCCTCTGTCAACTAGAGCTCTAGGCACAGATTCTGCGTTGCTCCTTGCTGGCCCTGTGGGTCTCTGCTCACAGCTGGGAAGGGGCTCACAAAATCCAAACCAAGAACTCTGACTTGTGCCAACCATAGGGTGACCTAAGGGGGAGAAGACCTACCCCCTCACCGGAAGAGCCTACATCTCTCTGCTGAATACCCACTGTTCTTGGGGACTCTTGCTGGGAAGTCCCAAGGGATAGCTCCATCCCTTCTGCCTGTGTGGACAGGAGCTAAACCACCAGTCTCTTGGAAGAAGCCAAGTCAACACACTGTCCGCCCATAAGCAGGCAAGGAAGGCCACGCCACCTGCTTTTGGCTAGACAGGCATGGCAAACACATGTTGGTTCCTGTTCCCATGGGTAAGAGACATTCGACCCTGGGAAATTAGCCTCTCTTGGGAATCTCCCATTCCCAGGCATTTTCCATTCCTGGAAAGACTCCTCATGGTTAAGAATCTAGAGACCAAACCCTGAGTTCCCACCTTTTTGCATCCAGTCCAGGCTGGTACGTCCCCAACGCCTTTCCCAGGGCTTGTTCATGTCAGACGCACCCAAGTCCTTAGCCCAGCTGTGCCACCTGCAAGACTCTGCTCTTGCTTTTCTTCCCCTCCCCAAGAAGGGAGGAGCCACTTCAGGCCCTTCTGTGTGTTGCCTGGCGGGGTACCTGGCCCAGCCAACTACCCACCTAGATTCACCTGGATCTTAGGACACAAGCCAGCTCCGAATGGTACAGAGCAGTGATCAAAGCTGAATACTTAAATCCCTGGTAAGCCCAGTTTCTCTGCCTCAACCCTTCTGCTTCTTGAAGGGATATGCTGGGGGCGAATTCTTGAGACTCTCATCAGGCTTCTGGAAAAGCCCTTCTTCCTGAAGGCAGACCCAGTCTTTATGGCTCTTACCCTCCACTCTGGTAAAGCTACACCTCTCTTGGGGGAATGAGGGGCTGCAGGAATCCCTGGAGACCCTGGTGCTTCACGATGCTGCTCTGGTGATTCTTGTACATAGTCTGGTGTGTTCGCCAGTGATTTAATGGGATCGAGGCAGGGATGCCAAGAGAGGGGTGGTCACTTCCACTTCAAACCTTCAGTGAGGGGGTGGGACGAAGAGAATGCTGACTCTTTTTGATGGGATGGGGGTTTTCTCTTTGTAATTTCTTTAATTAATCTTTTGGTTGTTTGTGCAATATTATATATTTTAAATTATAAAGCATCTCCCCAGAGTATTTTGTAGCCAGGAAAAGAAAAAAGGAAAAAAATAAAATAAAAAGATTCTAACAGCTGTTAGTTTTGTAATTAAAAAGAAAGAAAAAAGAACTTTGTCCTGAACATTTTCCAGACTTGCCGTTAACAGCATTAAAGAGATTCAACAGAAGCCGGAAGGCGTCTGGGGGTCTATTCTTGGACCCCATGGCCGTTGCCCTGGAGTCAGGGCAGGACACACACAATGTACAGAGTGGTTTCCTTCTTGGAGTCATGGGGTGGGGGGTGGGGGTGGCAGGGATGGGAGGTAGTGCGGGTCCTGAGGAAGTGCGTTGCTCTCATCCCAGACTCAGCCAGATTGGCCTTGGGGATGAGGAAGGGCCAGGGCCCCCAGTAGGCTTCTCACCGAGCCAAGGAGTGAAGAGGCCAACGCTGCATTCCCAACACACCTGCTTTTATTTGGAAAGGAAGTTGCAACAACAGCGGCTCCAATTGTACTTGGTCATTTTTCTCCTCTCCTCCTCCCCCCGTATGTGTCTGATTCTCGGATCTAATTTAACTTTAGTTAAATACCTATATGAAAATCACTTGACAGCCATAATAAAAGGGATGTCTGAATGAGGCTCTGGTTCCATGAAGATCTTTAAAGGGAAGGAGAAGTAAGGCTGGGGAAAGTGTAGGTAAGTTTTAGGATAAGTAAACTTGAAGTGTAAAATATATCACCATTTTAGAAGCAGATTTGGGGTTTGCTTTCTCCCCCTGCTTTATTGGGGAGGACTTGCCATTGCTTTTATGAAGTGCTTGCTAGCCATGGATGCCAACTAATTTCTTCGATTGAAGGCCGGAGGATCATGTCTGGTTCCAGGAGCTGCTTGAGCAAGTCCTGGCATTCGGCCGAGATACCCAGATGAGTGGGGAAGGACACCCCCTTCTGCTGCTGCCACAGCATCTTGGGAATGTCTGTGTCGTCAAAAGGTAGGCTGGCACAGAGCATGACATAGAGGACGACGCCCATACTCCAGACATCACCCTTCTTGCTATCGTGAGGAACACCCTGCAGCACCTCAGGGGCAGCATAGGCTGTGCTGCCGCAGAAGGTCTGGCTCAGCTCCTGGTGTGACTTGGGCAACACCTTGGCGAAGCCAAAGTCAGTCAGCTTCAGGTTGAAGCCCTGCAACAAGGCATTCTCACACTTGAGATCCCGGTGGGCCACACCACGGCCATGGCAGTAGCGGATGGCCTCAACCATCTGACGGAAGAGGGCTTTTGCCTGGCTCTCAGGCAGTGGCCCCCCATTCAGCACGCAGTCAAAGACATCCCCTCCCTCAGCCAGCTCCATCACCAGGTAGATTTTACCATCAGCAGACTCCAGCATCTCATACACCTGGATGATGTTCTTGTGGTCCAGGGTACGGACAATCTGGAGCTCCCGAGGTAGGAATCTCTGGATAAATTCTGAGGAAACGAAGGAAAAAGAGAGGGCATCATGTCCAGAAGGTCCTAACTCCTCTCTCCTGTCTTCTGCCTTCCAACATCTGCCTGCGTCCCCACCATATCTGGCTGGGCCTGGTACCTTATAATCACAATGTCAAATTCCTTTTAACAGTCTTAAATGTCTAGGTGCTTGGACAGTGCAAAGAATATTCACCTTATTTTTGTAGTTATTATTCAAAGGAACCACTCCCTGCCAACCTCAGGGACTATTGTGAGCACCCTGTGAGACCATAGGTATCCAAGTGCTTGGGAGACTGTTAGACAAAGCCATTGAATCTCAGCTATAAGGCCTGGTTTGCCTACAGTGGGGTAACCAACTCCTCTCACCCCTGCCTCCTAACCAAACAGTTCTTTCCATGAGCTCAGTTTTTTCCCCATCTCTACCTGCCTCCACACCAGCTTCCGCCTCTGAGGATCCTTTACCTCCTGCCACTTTAATTTTGTATTTTGGAGGGTCTGGTGTTCCTGGACTCGCAACATCCCTCTCTTGCCCAATGACCTACTCCAGAGCCACCATCTCTCTTGGTTTCAGGCTAAACTGAAGAGGAAGCCCCCACCCACCTCAACCAGCCCTCCCTTTCTCCTAAGAGGCCCCAGCTCACCTTCTGGCCCTCCCATCTTGTCTATAATTTTAATTGCCACCTTTCTTTGGTGTTTTTTGGAAAATGCTTCTTTGACTTTTGAGTAGGTCCCTTCCCCAATCGTCTTGCCCAGCTGGTACCCATTGGAGAGCAGAAAGTCCTCCATGCTGTGTAGTGCTTCCTTCCTATCACCCTCTCAGCTCATGCTGCCTCTGTGAGGCAGCTCTACTCCACCATCGCCCTTGGCCCTGTCGTTTTCCCCCCAAGGACTTCACCCACAGCAGCCCCCAGCGCTAGAACATTCTCCGGCTGGACACAGCAGCCGCAGGTGGTGGAGAGGGAGAGGGCCAGACATTTTAAAACTCCAGCCCAATTGTGATGTAGATATTGTGTGACCCTTTGCCAAAATGGCCTACCCTCAGCAGCAGCACCACCAAACCCAGCAGCACCGGTTAAGTCATCGCCGCGCTCCCACTCCCAAGCCAGGCAGTGAGGCGCAGCCCAGCCTGGGGTGCAGGGGCACTCCCGGGTGCCCGCACTTCCTAAAATACCAGGCTCCTTTTTGTGGACGCCGCCTCCCAACTGGTTGCTGTCGCCGCTTCACCCCCATTGGGCTGCTGGAGGTCTGCGCCACCCAGTCTCAAGGCGCCATGGCGGGAGCCCTCGGACTCCCTTCTCACGGCCGCTCTAGGTGTCGGGGGGCGGGAGGGTTCCCTGGCTGGAGGAACGGGTTCTGTGAGGTCAGCACGCCAAGGCCGGGTCACAATGCAGTCCTCCCCCTCGACGCCCGGGCCCACACGCGCCGCAGAAAACTGCCCGGCTCCGCCTGGACCGGAGCGTCCTCCCGCGGCCAGGGCTCTGGCAGCTGCTTCCAGCCTGGGACCGGCCTCGGCCTCCAGCAGGTGAGAAACGGCCGCGGGCGCGGGGTGGGGGCGCCCGGTGGTCCGGGAGCGGCCTGACCGCCCCGCCTCTCCCCGCGCAGAGCGACCCGGGGCCTGGACATGAGTGCCCAGGAGCCCCCTCAGGGTCGGAGATTCCCCATTGAGGCTGGAGACTCCCCTGGCCTTGCCGCCGTCCCCGAGTCCCAGGACAGCTCAGAGCAGGTAGCTACGGAGCATAACCCGGTCAGGTGAGCCTGTGGCCCCTCCTGCGCTCCCGGGTTGACCCCGCCCCACCTTCCGTCCCCTGTCCCACCCACTCCCGCCCCAGGTAAGGGCCCCACATCCTCGCCTGAACCTCGGAGACCCCAAGAGCACTCCACGGGTAAGACCCCAATGGCGCCTCCTGTCGCACTACTTTCCCCAGGCCGCTTCGACGCTGCCCGGGCTGCCACTGCCTGACGCTGCTGCACGTGCCCATCGACGTCTATCTGGCTATGGGCGGGAGCCCCCGAGCCCGCGCCACCTGAGTGCTCCTGAGCACGTCGCGCGCGCCGAGCACGAGACAATGATGCACATTTTAAAATAAAAGAATGATGCACATTTTAATAAAGCATAGCATAAGCTGTTCTTTCCACTCTGGGCTGGCCGTGTATGTCTCTCCCGTCGGATCTGGCCCGTTGACTGCTCTGCGCCATCCCATAGTGCCTTCCCTGTGGCTTCCTCCTCCCTTGGATCCTCCCAGCCCCAAGGACTTGTCTTTCCCCGTCAACTTTCTTCTGGCCAGGTTCCCCCATTTTTTGCTAGTCATGACCCCTTCTCCAGCACCCTTCCTCTCGGGTCCCTTCTCCTCATCCTCTCTCTCCATAGCCTCCCGTGAAAATCATATTATCGTGCTGGACTCCGGGGGCCTAGAGAAGCTCGGGATTGGAGGGGATTGGAGAGGATAGGGGGGGATTGGAGGGGATTGGCAGACAATTTAGAATAGAGAATGACCACCCACAGCAGGCTCATTTAATTCTCCCAAGATTGCATTAGGTTTTGCTACCTGCTGCTTTGCGACCCTGGGCACCTCAGGTTTTGTTGGAAGAGTTTAGGGGCGTACCCCATCCATCTTGACCTTGGTTTCTTCTAGAAGTGGTGGAACCAGCAAAAGACTGGGGAAGAAGTCATTTCAAAAACTTTGATTTCAAATTCCTATTTTACAAGTGAGGGAACTAAACCTTGAGTGCCTTGCCTGGGATCCCCCAACTGACAGGTGACGCTAGTACACTCCTGTGTCCTCAGATTTAATGTCCTCAGACTTAAAAACCATCCACAGGAGGGGCCCATGACATAAAGTTGCCTGGAAGTGTAGCATTTAAGCTGAATAAGTAATCTTCCACTTTCCGATTTTGCTTTAATGAATCTGTATTGTTTTAATATTGGGAAAAAATAGATGTAAGCCAAAGATCAGGTTCAGTCTCCTGTCTCCTGAGACGTACGTACAATTGACTCAATTTTCCTCACCTAATTTACATGGGATAGAAGGCCAAGCTGTCCCTAGAGCACTTCAAAATCCCATGGTTATCGGAAAGGTGATTTCTTGACTTCTACACAAAACACTCTCCCAGGCAGTGCCAAATGTAGGCTTATTGAAGGAGAAGATGTTTGTCAAAAGGTCTATTTTGAAGTGAGGACTTCAGATGACCGTTCAGCCCCTGGTCCTTTAAAACATCCTGGCTCTTTGAAAGCCCCTCCACACCTTGCTTGTCCCTTCACTCGAATAATCTCTGGTTTTAGGCTGTAGTTCTGGCTTCTCTCTCCTCCCTCACTCCTCTTCTCCACCCTGACTGCCTGGAGAACCCCTCAGGGACTCTCAGTTCTTCTATTAAGTGGAATGATCCAGCTGTTTCCATCCGTACCAAACTTAATGTAGGCCCTACTCAGCCTAACAACCCATGCTGCTGCTCTGCAGAAAAAGGACCTCATTCCCCGTAAACAGCATTCACCCTCCTTAACAGGCTATTGTCATTTCAGAGAGAAAAAATTACCGGGCTCTGTGTTGATATGGTCTTGCTATTGAGAGCAAGTGAACTTAGCTTAAACAAAAAAGGAATTGATTGTTTCGAGTGGCTCGGAAGGATATAAGCTAGTGACTAAAGAAAGAACTGTAGGAATCAGGGCATCTATTGGGATGGAACCAAAGATTCAACCCCACCAGGACTGTCCCGTTGTTCCTCTCTCATCCCTGGTTATCTCCTGAGGAGGCAACATGGTTGCAAACAGCTCAGAAATCCCAAGAAGGGACAGAGGTTTTCTCCCAGTCTCTGTATACCTACCTGTGGAAGGGCAGCAATTGGCCCTTCTTAAATCACGTGTATACCCCTTGGACCAATTACCATTGCCAAAGAGATGGGAGACTATAACTGACCAGTCCCGACCCTAAGCCAGCCTTCCCTTGAGGTGTGAGCACAGCCAGGTGATTGACAGCATCTCCAGAAAATAACGGGTAAAGATGGAGAAAAAAACAATCCAGGAGCAGAGGCAGCTTATGCAAAGATTGGAAGACTGAGTATGCCTGGGAGAAAAAGAAGCCTGAAAAGAAGGGGTAAAGAGTGGCAGGGGCCAGGATGACAGCTCCGTTCCATGGCAATGAGGAGTCTTGAACCGCGCGGCCAGGTGTCAGGCCTCTGGGTTCTAGGTAGGCTTTCTCCCCAGCACAGACAATACAGGTCCACCAGGCCTGTGCAGGACACTGGGGTTTCAGTGGTGAACTTGACCCTCATAGAACTCCCGTGGCTTAGAACTCACATAGAAATCATAGAACTCACATGATTTACTGGGAGGTCTCACTCAGGCAAGTCCCTTCTCTCAGGGCCCCTTTCCTCAATGGCTGGGAAAAAAAAAAAAAAAAAAGGTTGTGGGGAGGACCAGCTGATCCTTCTGGACCTTGCCAGCCCTAAAATGCTGAATCTTTCCCTTTCTTCTCTCTTTCACCTCTCTTACTTCCTTTGTCCCGTCTTCTCAACTCTCCTTTCCAGTTAAAAAGATTTATTGCCTCCTCCCATGTGCTTGGATAGTGAGTGATGCAAAGATTGATTCCAGACACTCCAGACATATACCTTGCCAAGGGGCCAGACCCTGGGTCTAGTTAGGTCCAGAATGTCCATGAGTAAGGGGAAAGCGCATTCCAGGTGGAAGGAACACTGTGGGCAAAGGCTGGAGTCAGAAAAGCGGAGGGCATGCAAGTTCAAGAAATTCAGTTCAATCAACTTTCACCAGTACCTATCTGGGCCACACCAGGTGCTGAAAGCCCAGGCCTGAATCTAATCCCTTGCCCTTGCAGAGTTCAGAATTCAGTGGATCCAGGGATGAGTTCATAGAAGAGAAGATGGATCGAGGCATTGATTTTGAACTTTGTTCTGTAGGTGACAGGGAACATGACAGGCTCCAATTTAGATAGCTTTTCTCTCTTCTTTCTCATCTGCTTTTCCAGTCTGTTCTCTGTTGCTTTTTCCTCTTTCTCATTGGGGAAGTCACTGGCCTAAATTCGAGTCCTGGGTTTTAGTCCTGACTACCATTTACAAGCACTGCAGACTTGGGCTAGTTATTTAGCCTCTCTGAGTCTCCATTTCCATGTCTGTGAAATAACATTAATGACACCTGGTGGAAGGTTTCAGTACAGTCATGTGAATACAGCACGAGGAAGGAATCTCTGGAACAGCTAGCGCTTGATGAACGAGACAGACTGCTGCTGCTGCTGCTCCTACTTTTGGCCTCAAGGGGCAACAGAGAGCTGGCCAGCCTTGTCCCCAGGGGCTGGGTGATGACCAGCCTGAGAGGAGATTGGGGAATCCCTCTTGCCTCCTCCCTCTGCCAGTTTCCCAGCAGTTCTGCTCAGGAGCCTGGAAAGCTGGTAGGGGGAATTTCCAGGGGAATCCCCAAGTGGTAAAAACAGAGTTGCCTCCCTCCCCCAAGAGAGTAAAGCTGTCCCCAGATGCCACAGCTGGACTCCCAGATCCCAGCCTTACTGACTAGACCTGAGGAATGGACAGGGGCCCAGGGAAAAAAGGTGCTTGAATCACTGCCTTCCCTGACTTCTCTCTCAGACACCTTATTAGCCAGCCACTCCCTAAGGGGCCCCCTTTTAGAAGGAGGGGGTGAAGTACACAGATGGACCCCCAGGTTACCATGGAGACAGCAGAAAAAGGGTTGCTGTATCACCACGGCAACAACTGATGTCAGCACTACCCTTTCCCATCACTTGATAGAAGAGGGGGCAGCCACCCCAACCACAAGCAAGTTCCCCACAAAGCCTCCTCCCCTTACTTAGCCAATCAATTCGGGGCAACAGGCTTAATAAAGTTCAGGAGTTAAAAGCACAGGCCCTAATGTCAGTCAAACCTTGGATCCAATCCTTCTTCTGCCTCATCTTAACTATATGAATTTGAGCAAGTTCCTTAACCCCTGAAAGTCTTCCCATGTACAATGTGGGTCCATAAGCCGCTGGCCTCCAGGGTTAGTGTGAGGATCCCGATCTCAGGGGATCATGGGCATTGGGCCAACTTGTGGAAAGTGCACCCTGACATTAGGGACTGTTGAGAGTCCTGGGGACCTGTCCCAGGATGGTGGTCCTTCAGACATAGACTCACCGCCCCTAGAGGGCTCCCAAGACTTCTAAGGACTGAGCCCCAGAGATTGAGCACCTCAGAATCTGGGAGTCTTAGGGTGGATCTAGAGACAGTGGAGTTTCCAGACTCTGAGGAAACCCCAGATGTCACTTTCCCTGAAACCCCATCACATCCAGACTCTGACCCAAATTCATTTTCTCCTCCCCTCTGCCTCATCCTGGGTCTTCTTAGCAGCCTTCTACCCCTTGGGCCTCCATCTGCTCCTCTAGGAAAAAGGATGAATGAGGGCCCCTGGGAAGACATCAGGAAACCCAATACAAGGTAAATCAGTTAGTTGGACACCACAGGGCTATGTGTGCCCCAGCTCGCACGGCCTCTCTCCACCTAATCTTGGAGTTAGCACCAGAATCATTCTCACTCCCCCTCTCTTTCCCAACCCCCCAGTCCAGGTGACCAGAGTCCATTCTGCTCCAGTTCCACCACCAACCCCCAATTGCGACTCATCTGGATTACTCCAGCAGCCTCCTAGCCAGTCTCCCTGATTCCTTCCTTGCTTGATTCTTCAGGCCAGACTGGTTTTATAAGACCACAGACCCAGCCATGTCATTCTCCTATTTAAATCCCATCAATAGACCTGACTGATGTGGCTCCGTGGATTGAGCACCGGCCTGGGGACAGAACAGTGACCATGGTTTTGTTCCCAGTCAGGGCCCATGTCCGGGTTGTAGACCAGGTCCCCACTTGGGGGTGTGCGAGAGGCAGCCAATCAGATTGATGTTTCTCTCCCTCTCTTTCTCCCTCCCTTCCCTTCTCTCTAAAAATAAATAATTAAATATTTAAAAGTAACTAAATCTCATCGATGGTTTGTTTACATCACTGCCTACCCACACTGGGCACTCCTCAGCTCTTCACAAAACATTCTTCCCACCTTTAAGCACCCTGGTCCTTCTGCCTGGAAGAGCCTCCCTCCCAATCCCACTGACCCTCAGATCTCCACTAATCGTCACTTCTCAAATAAGGGTACTCTGACCACCTGTTTTTTGCCCTCCCATAGCACCTACTTGTCCCACCGTGTATTGACCTATATTCCTTGATACCTGTTGAATGGCTGTCTACCCCATTAGGATACAGATGCATTGAAGATAGGGGGCTTTGTCATATTCATCCTGACATTCCCGGGGCCTAAAATGGGAGGGCTCAGGAGTCTGTAGAATGTCTGCAGATCAGACTAGCTAATGAATGACTATTTGATAAGTCCACAGAGGAGCGGCCGCAATACTGTGAGGAGAAGGAGAAGCAGAGCCAGCTGTGGGGGGACCAGAATGGCTTCCCTAAGGAATTGACACTGGAACTGAGATGTGAGGCAGTTATCCAGGGAAAGACCTTGGGGTGGGAAATGTGCCAGTGCCGGGATTGGTGTGTGTCATGGATGAACTTTTTGCTGAAGACACTGTGCAAAAGGACACACTCCTGTTTTGGAAAGACAGCCCTGGCTGCTCTGTGGGAAGAGACCACCTGAGAGACTGAGTGGCAGTGGGGAGACAAGGAGGCTGCTGCAGCCCCCCAGGTGAAAGGCAATGGGGACTCGGACCCGGTGTTAGCAGTGGAAAGGGAGAGAAGCAATGGGGTTTCCATAGTCTCGGAGAGGACAGGATTTTGTAGCTGTTTTCATACGAAAAGGGGGAGAAAGGGAAGAGTCTGGAACCAAGCCCAGATTTCTAGTTCAGGCAACTGAGAAAACAGCCAAGCTGGGGGACATGAGAGGAAGGGCTGGTGTGGGGCATGTTTCCTGAGAGGTGGAACATCCAGAGGGAGGTGTCCAAGAGACAGGTGGAGATCAGGGAAGACAGGTGAGGGCTGAGAGAGAGAAGGGAGTCTCTGACACAGGTGGACACCAAAGGCATGGGGACCGATGAGGCTCCCTTGGAACACACTGCAGCAGGTCCAGGAACACCCATGTTTAGGCAATGAGTAAAGGATGAGAAATTTGCCATGTGGCAGCCACCAGTGACACAGTGAGAAAGTCAAGAGTGCATATAAAGTCTGAAAAAACGACACAAAAGTACTTCAAACAGGAGGGAATATTTGACTGTGCCGAAGTCACCACTGCTAAGGAGTCAAGTCAGATAAAGCCTTGAGAGCATCCCTTGGATTTAGCAACAAGGAGGTGAGTGGTGACCTTGAGGAGCTCTTCCTGTGGAATGGCGGGGGAGGAAGCCCGACTGCAGGGGTTGAGTGAGGAAGTAGAAACAGCGTGTGTTCACAACTCTTACAAGAATGTTGGCTGTGAAGGGGAGCTGGGGAAGGATGCGGGATTGAAGGAAGGCTTCCTTCTTCTTCAAAGATAGGAAAAACTAGAGCCTGTTTGCTGCTGGGAAGGAGCTGTCAGGGAGGGAAAGATCGGAGACAGGGAAAAGGGGAGGAAATGACAGGAGGTAGATTCCCCAAGGAGCGGAGAGGAAAAGAGGAGGTTAAATCACCAAATATGGCTGCACATTTGGAGGGAGCAAGTCAGGACCTGTACTGGATGAACTCTGGGGGCTCAGAACAGCTGCCCACTGTCCTCAGCCGCCAGTATGAGTCACTGGGGGGAAATAGCCCAAACTGGCAGTGTAGAAAAGGCAGCTGGGCCAGCACGTTCCTCAGGATCCCAAGGGGTCAAGGAGCAGGGCCTAGCCTGGGCTCCTAGCCCTGAGCCATGAACCCCATGTTCTGGGCAGGACATGGGCACAGAAGAGTTGTCTCATGCTTTATAGGGGCGGCAGAGTAGTAGGAAGGCTGAGTTTTACTTTTGGCTTTTCTCTGCCCACCTCGTAACCTTTTTCCCTTTCTGTAAAGAGTGGGTTAGACCAGATCAAGGACTTTTTTCGGAGGGTTGGAGACGTAGGTGTCAGGGAGTTTTTAGATTCTTTCCAGAAATATATTTGTGTTTGGGACTTTGCAGACAGTTCAGGAGGTCCTGGAGCTTCTAGAAATTCATTCCTGGCCTCCAGATAAGAATTCTTGCCCTGACTGGTGTGGGGCTCTATTGGTTGGGCGTCAGCCCACAAAGTAAAAGATTGCCAGTTCAATTCCCCGTGAGGGTATATGCCGGGGTGGGGAGTTCAGTCCTGTTGAGGCACATGTGCGAGAGGCAACTGATCGATATTTCTCTCTCACATCTGATGTTTCTCATCCTCACTTCCTCCCTTCCTTTCCTTCTCTCTAAAAATGAATAATAATTTTTTTTTTAAATTCCTGAAGTAGGAGCTGGCTGAGAAGCTTTCTACCTCTGAC
This sequence comes from Mormoops blainvillei, assembly GCA_004026545.1. Classification (NCBI taxonomy): domain Eukaryota; kingdom Metazoa; phylum Chordata; class Mammalia; order Chiroptera; family Mormoopidae; genus Mormoops; species Mormoops blainvillei. The sequence goes on along the minus strand of PVJD01000798.1, from coordinate 291,305 downwards.
ATTTAAGAGTGCCCGGGATCAATGGGAAAAAGGGCCGTGGGAGCAGGGAGGCCTTTCGAGGCGTGGGTTCCACCTGAGCACACCATCAAGGTGTGTGGCTGGAGGCTGGGGGCCCTGAGTGGAATAGGGAGGGGTTTATTCAACCAGCAGCTGATCTTCTCACTCTCAGCCCCTTCTCGCTGCCTCTGCTTCTCCTTGTCTGCCTGTCCTTGCCCTTCTGTCCTGGGTCCTTGGGGGAAGTGTCTCAGGGGATCATTATGATCTGGTGACCATCTCCCTCCCACTAAAGCGGCTGGTGAAGTCAGACAGCCGACTAGGCCCCCCGGCAGGCGCTGCCCCCACCCCCTTCTACCAGCTGAGGCCTCCTGCTAAAAACAGCCAGGTCCAGGGGGACTATGGGCTTTCAGGCCTCCTCCCCCACCCACGCCAGTGTAGGTATTAAAGAGGCCAAAGCCGGGCCAGGCGGCCTGGACACCATGCTATTCACCGAGACCGCCCACTTCGTGGTGAATTTTCTTCTGTCCCGGTGAGGGGGTTTGGGAGAGGGCGCCAGCAGTTACAAGGGCCCTGGTCTGGCTGCTGGGGGAAGAGGGGCCCAGGTCCTCCGGAAGGCCCCGGTGGGGGCCTTCAGTCCCCCTCCCAGTCCCCCTCCCAGTCCCCCTATTGAGCAAGAGTGGCCGCGGCCATCACCTCGCCGCATCTGATTGGAGGCGGCCCCTCCTCCCCGCTCGTAGTGCTCTCTTGGGGTGACTGCCGCCCCATCTCCCCGCAGGCGGCCCCGGACCACGCCCCCGCACCGCCTGGACCAGGAGTTGTGTTTCTGGGGCAGTCGGGGCCCGGCCTTGCCGGCGCCCGCCGCCCGCCGCAGCCTGGGCGACTACTGGCTGAGTCCGCAGCGCCGCCGCCCGCCGGGCGCCACCTGGCGCTGGCCGGCACGCAACCTGCTGCTGCTGCCGGGGACCACCGGCCTGGCCGACGTGCCTTCCGCGCGCTGGCCCAGCTGCTACGGCGCGCGCCCGCGCCTCATGTGAGCGCGGGAAGACGGGGCGAGAGAGAGAGAGAGAGAGAGAGAGAGAGAGAGAGAGAGAGAGGAGGGGAGAGAGGGAGGCAGAGAGAGGGAGGCAGAGAGAGACAGAGGCAGAGACAACAGAGACCGAGACCGAAGGCGACCGGGGCGGGGTGGGGGGCGCGCACTGGAAAGGGGCGGGGCTTACTGTGGCGGCGGGGTCTGTCCGTGAGAAGGGGCGGATCCCAAGAGCCGAGGGCCAGTCAGGGATTGGATAGGCTGGGCTTCACGGCGCTTGGGAGCGGGTGAAGGGGGCGGAACTGGGAAGAGCAACGCCTGAGGCGACTGTGAGCCGACTAAGGGGCGGGGCTAGGTGTAGCGGGCGTAAACCCGGAGGGAGTAGCGGAACCTTTCTTCCATCTTATCTCGTCAAATTTTCCCTCCCTCCAGGTGGAAGCACCGGTGGCAGAATATTAACTACCAATTCCTGGGCAAAAGGAAGAGACATTTAGTTCCTCTGCGCCCATGAGAACCGGTGAGGGGCGGGGCCAGGAGAGGGCGCGACCACAGAGGGACGGGCTTAAAGGCGGGGCCTCAGGGGAGGGGTAGGGAAGGGCAAGGTCTGAGCACCTGGTCGGTGCTCGGCAATAGCAGGCGCAGCCTGGCAGGCTGCAGGGCCTGGAGGAAGGATGAGCCGAAGCGGGAGGGCACCCAAGGGCTGGGTGGGGATCGCTGCGGGGTTATTTATCCCTGCCCTTCTCCGAACACCACAAACATTTTTTAAAAGATTGGCAGATTTAACCATATTAAAATTCCTGGTCATCAGAAGACACCTGAAAAAGTAAAATAAGAGTTCCAAACAGGGCTCCTTAAATAATGCCAACTTTGTGCCCCGAACGGGGAGTGCGGGGACCAGGATAGGTCTTGACTTTGGGCACCAACTAGATCAGCTCCAGGGCAGGAATGACTCCAGACCCTAGCCTAGTGACCAAGCTGAAAACCAAAGGGAAGACAGGAAGGCTCAGGGTCAACTTGACAGGCACTACCTTGGTGATTATCCCGTGTGTGTCTGTGTATACTTATATTTCTGTGCATCTCTGAATGTCTGCATCCACCTTTCAGCATGGCTCTGTTTCTGTGTATATGTCTATCTCTGGTCTCTGTGTCCATTTATTTATTCAACAAATATTTATCAAGGACACATTTTAGTGGTTTGTGCCAAGTTTACACACTGAGTCACTGGGTTCACATTAGTGAAACACTAATGTGAAGTCCCTGCCCTCATGGCATTTACATTCTGGTTAGAGAGACAGACAATAAAAAGAGTTCAGAGATAAAAATGTTCTGTGTTTGAGAAGAACAAGGTGGGCCAGGTGCTACTTAAATGTAGATGTCAAGGACTTGGTCTTGTTCACAGATCTAGAAGAGTACCTAACTCAGAACTGGGGCTCAGTAAGTGTTGAATGAATGCATTCGTTGGTCAGGAGGTCCTGCCTGAGGAGTTTAACTCTCATACAAGGCCTGAAGAATGAGGAGGGCTCAGCCTCTTAAGACCCTGGGAAGAGTATTCTGGACAGAGGAAACACCATATGTCTAGTGGGTGGCCTCTTGCCTCTGTCTGTCTGTCCTCAAGTATCCTTATTGTTGTCTCTGTTCCTGTATGTCCTGTGTATGTGTGTGTGTATGATCTCGGGAGTCTTGGGGCAGGCTTCAGGGTCTCTGGAAGTGAGGTCACTGCAGAACTGATTCACCTGCACTGGTCCATTCTAGCCTGGCCAGTTCCCTCAAAGCAATCCCTCTCCCCAGCAGCCTCAGTCCCAGGACTTCTGGCTCCTTTCCAGGGTAGTATCCTGCAACCCAGAAGGAAGCCCTTCATCCTGTCTAACCACAATCCCAGCTGGTCAGCCCTTTCCTCTCATTCTGCCTTGTGGGATGATGGTTCTGTGGCAGCAAGTACTGCCTGGCCTGAGAGCCCACTAAAGACCTGACAGTGTGGAGGTAATAAGCTCCCTTCGGCCCCAGGGAGGTAAAGAGGGGCAGAGATAATCATTCACCTTAGAAACCTCTGCCATGTTCATTATCTCATTGAACCCTTCAACACCTCATTTTACAGATAGAAACTCAAGCAGATCCAGAGAGGAAAACATGGCAGAACTGGGACCAGAACCCAGGTCTCTTGATACAGTAGTAATAGTCATAACAATATTATTGCACATTTGACTCTCTTCCAGGTACCATGCTTAAACTTTGCATGCAATTATCTTTCTTAAGCCTTATCATAACGCTGCAAGGTGGGTATCATCATTATTCCCATTATCCTCATATGAGGAGAACGAGGCTCAGAGCCATTAAATGAATTGCCCAAAAACACCAACTAGTTCGTAGCAGAGCGGCATGTGCAGCCGGGCAGTCTGGCATGCTCAGCTACACACCCTGTGGCCTGGGGTTCCAGGGGAGTGTCACAGGTGTCTGTTTTCCAGAGATCTGGGAAGACGGACTTCGGGTTCAGCGCATGATGGTCCTGGGGCTGACTTGTACCAAGCCGGGATGAGCAGAAAGATGGCCTGGGAGCACTGCATAGTCCCGTCCCTTCTCGGAGGGTGAAGATCACTGACTTTGCCTTGTCTCCTGACAAGGGCTCTCCGTGTTTCTGCCCTTCACTGCCCAAATAAAGCTGCTTTCGCCTCTCTCTGGCTCTCTCAGTTCTTCCCATTCCCACACCCTGAGTTAGACTGAACCCAAAGTCTGGGAAGCATCTGCTGCCACCCTGATCCTCCCACTGCACACATTCCCACCCACAAGCCCCTCACTAGGGTAGACCGGATGAACCAGACTGGCTCCTGCTCTCCAGACTCTCACAGGGCCATAGGAGAAAGGCAGAGACATACTCTCCAGCCCAGCAAAATGCCTCGGGGGGGTGGTGGGTGGTGAAATTGGTTTCCACGAGGCACAGTGGATCCTCTGGTGGGTCAGAAAAGCCTTTAGGAGGGGTCCCTCGAGCTGAGTCTTGATGGCTGAGCAGGAACCAGGAAGGTATGCTCGTGGCACAGCAGTGCAGGCAGAACCGGCAGCATGGAGAATGGTTTGGCGATTTGCAGGCTGAAGTGGTCATTTCACTGGTGGAACAAGTGAGACTGGCAGCCAGGTGGGCTCCGCCTAAAATCAGGCAAGCTGGGTTTGGAGCTTCAGAGAATCTGAAGGTCAAACTAGGGAGTTCAACACTCTCCAGAAGGAAGCAGGGAGTTATGCACAGGTTTAAAGCAGGGGAGGGGCGTGGTCTCATCGTGGTTTCTCCAGGCTTCTAGCCCTTCTCTGGCCTCAGATACACCTGGTGAGCAGTGAGTGATCTCCAGCCTTCAACTAGGTCCAAGGCCTCTGGCACCTGTCCTGTGTGCCCCCTTACATACTCTCCCAGGTCCTACTGAGGACTGAGACCAGGAGTGGATCCTGCCTAAGCCTCCTTACAAAGGGCGGGGTGTGCTGATGGCGAAGGAGGGAGTTTTTGGACTGCTACCCAGACTCATCCACTTGATGATCAACAGCAGCCCCCCTTCCTCACACCATAAGACCCACTTATGACCTGTTCCCTGCCCTTTGTGGGATCTCCATCACATACAGGTAACTGTGGGGCACCCCACACCCAATGACCCCTTTCTCCTCTAGCCCCCTCTCCTTCCACAAGGAACCTAATCTGCACCCCCACCCCCATCTCTGGTGCTCTGTCCTCTCTGAGTGTCTCTGGGCTTGAGCTTCTCCTCCTCTGCCCTCAGGCCTCACCTAGTTCAGGCCACTGTTGACTTGTCTGGACTGTCTGATTGGCTTCTCCCTGGTTTTCTTGCTTCCAACCCTGTCCCCTCTAATCTGTGTCCCCTTAGGCCTGTTTTTCTGTCTTAGAGGTCCCTGAGGGACATCTGGTGTGACCTCCAAGGGCAGCTGGAGTTCTGGAGGGATCCAGGCTGGAGATAGTAATTTCAGAGTTGTAAGCATATAGATTATCTCATAGATACACACAGAGAAGGTGGGAGGTGGGGGGGGGGAGGAAAAAGAGACAGAGAGACCTTTTTTTCTCTTTCTCTCAAACAGATTTTTTCTCCAGACGCAAAGACATCATTTGATCCTACTGACTTCATGTGATCCTAATGCCATTCCAAAGATACCGCAACCCAATCTGTCCAAAACTGACCTCTCCATTTCCATGTGTACTCCACTGCTCCGCATTTAGGCTTCTCCTATGCAGCTTGGCACCGCCTTCCACCCATTTGCCCAAACCAGACCCTTGGGCACCATCCTCAGTCCTTCTCCCTCCTCATCCCCAATGTCCTTAGTCCTTTCCTAAATCCTGTCACTTCTGCCCCGCGGACACCTCCCATACCCTCTCCCTTTATCGTCCTCCACTCTTCAGCAGCATTGGACACAGAGGACCGCTCACGCCTTCTGAAAACGGCTCCCTCCCCCAGCTTCCAGGGCACCCCTGCTCCTGACCTTACCCTCTCCTGCCACCTATCTGCTAAATCGCCCTGCTGGCTCCCCGTCCAGACCCTGCTCCCGTGAATACCCCCTCCTCGCTGGAGGATCCCATCCCACAGGGCCATAGGAGAAAGGCAGAGACATACTCCCCAGCCCAGCAAAATGCCTCAGGGGGGTGAGATTGGTTTCTATGAGGCACAGTGTGTCCTCCGGTGGGTCAGAGGCTTCGAATTTGGGACATCCTCAAACTCCTGAAATCCAGGCTTTCAATCCATTAACTGCCAGCCTGATGTCTCCAGCGGGGCTCCAACGGCATCTCAGACTTTAAGTCCAAGGCTACGCTCATAATCCCCAGCGCTGAGTAAACACAATGTGTGAAGCGCTGAGTGGGAACCCTAAGCCCAGATGTGTGGAGTATGTGGTGGGGAGAGCTCTTGCTTCTCCCTAGGGAATCTAGACAGTCTAGATCTGGGTTTTATCCAGGTTTTAAGAGACAGGTAGAAATTCGGGGAGCAGAGAAGTGGAGAGAGCCGTCCTAGGTGGAAGGAACGGCATGTTCAAAGACCCTGAGGTGGGAAAAACTCAGCACTCTGAAGAACTAAAAAATCCAATGAATTTGAAGTTCAGTGGACCAAGGTGAAAAGAAGGGAAATGCAGCCAGGAGATCAATTTCTCGGAGGCATAACCTGGAGCACTGGGGGGGGGCGGGGGGTGCTACTGGGATGTGAGGCCCCTTGTGCAGATGGAAGGGGAGGAGATTTTGTGGAGGGACTGGGAGGGGACAGACAGATGAAGTATGTGTTGGAGGGGGGCTCCAGACTATGTCTTTCTGGGAAAAGTCACTAAAGGGAGGTCCCAGGGGGACACTTCTGGGGTGCAAGGCAAGAGGGAGAGAATCCTCATGGTTTGGGCGACAGACCCATTTACTATTTGAGGAATTGACTGAACTAAACAAACTACCCTCCAAACAACTCAGCATCTGGTCAGTCCAGGTCAGCCTGGTCAGTCTCTCTACTACCTGCCCCAGAAGAATACCGATGGAGGGACTGCAACGTTATCCCAGGGTGGTCCTCGGCTCCCACCTCCTCTCCCCAGGGCAGGGAGGGGGAGAAAAGGGAAGGGAATGGGCACACTGGTGAGTACTAACTTTTTGTCAGACCTTCACCCAGCATGTCACGTAATGGCATCTAAGAACATTGATGAACGTCCTCCGTGCTCCACGCCATGGGTGCTTGGTTTTAAGGGCTTTGCTGGATGACACTAGCTCATTTACTCACAATAATCCTAAGAAGTGGGTACTGTTATCATTCCCATTTTACAGATGAGAATACTGAGGCTCAGAACGGGCCTAAAGCTAGGACATGACGGAGCCAGGTCTTCATCACTACAATTGCCTCAACACAGCAATACCTCACTGAACCCATGCCAGAAACTGGAGTGGTACCCAGTGTCCTTCTGTTACAGAGTGGGCGTGGTGAGGTCATGAGGCAAAGGGACTTGCTGGGGTCACAAAGCTGGAGGGTAACAGTACTTTGGGTCCAGATCATTTGGGGGAAGAGGCTGAATGGGAGAGGTGATGAGCAGTGTGGAGAGGAAGGGTTGGGACTGGAGACTGGACTACGAGAGAATTTCAATTTCCCTTTTAAAGGGACTTCCCCTAAGTGGGGATTTTGGCTGGAAAGTTGTAAGCAATCCACATTCCACCTCTTCCCCAAAGACAGCCAGGATCTGAAAAGAAACTGAAAGTTAGGAAGAAGGGTGAGAAGGCAGAAGGCAGGTGTTCAGGGCAACCCAGAAAAACTGGGTCGAAGTTCTGATGATTTCATCAAGCCTGGGGGAGATAGGCAGGCTAGCTGGCACTACCCACCTCTCAGCTCTTGGGGAAACTGAGCCAGAGAAACAGCTCTATTGGATAGTGGCTGGGCCCTGTCCAGTTCACGCTGCCACCCTCCCCCTACACACACGTGCACGCGTGCACAGAGACCGGGGGAAAGGGAGGGAAAAAAGAAATAAAAGGTCGTGGCAGCCTAAAATTCTAAAAGGAAATTTTCACAATCCCTGGCCCTGTAATCTGGTGACTGGTTGGATGGTGGGTCCTAAAGAAGGGCCCCTAACGTGCCTCAGTATCCAGACCCAGGTTCAAGGCCCGGTGATTGGCAGGGAGGCTGCAGGCCTGGGCCCTGCTGACTACAGTGTCGGAAACCTCCGCGCTGCGGTTGCCTTGCCTCTCCCTGCTGACATCCCTAAACGCTCCTTCCGAACCCAAAGCGTCAGAGCCTTTTGTGGATGCCTCCAACTGAACCTGGCACTGCCAGGCCCCTAAAAGCCATTTTCCACTAGTCCTGACTTCCTCCTCTTCTGCTCACATAAACTCTCTGCCTCTGGGTTTCAGTTTCCTCCTCTGTAAATGGGAACGAATTTGGTACATGTCTCACCGGTTAGAGGAGATGTATGGGAACGGCATGTAATCAGTGCCAGCAGCTCTGATTATTATTACTGTTGGTCATTCCTGCCTTGTTCAAAATCTCCCCCGTGGTGCAGGGTCTCCGTGACTCTGTACTGGGGGGTGTTCCTCTGCTTCTTTGCTGACTGCCTCCCAGGCTCCTTCCTGGGGCCCCCTCCTGCAGCCTGGCCCTCCAATGGCGGTGCTCACCGTTGCCCTGGTACTTCCTGGGTGACCTCATGTACTGTGAGGCTCCGATTATGAGCAGTGAGCAAGAGGCCCAGATTTCCTGGGGTCAGTTCTGACTTAAACATTCTGTGTGTTGTCCCTGTATGGTCATGAGCCAGGTTGGGCCCTGGCCTTTGTGATCCTGTGTCTGTGTGCTGCTAAAGTGCATGAACTTCAGGCTGCCCCCTTGGTCATCCCCCCAAAATGTTCCCTGAACCCTTCAAACTCAGCAAGTCTAGATTCGGCAACTCCCTCCCAATTCTTTTTTCCCTCTGACGCCCTGTCTCAACGGATCCACTTTGCCAACCGTCACACCAAACACACATGTGGGCAAGAACCCTGCCACTGCTTCTCCCTACCGAACCCCAGGGCCCAGCCAGTCACGGGAACCCTGGGAACCTGTCTCCTAACCCTTACTCCAGACTAGGCCTCTCCCTCCATCCCCACACACAAGCCAGTGGCTGTTCCCTCTTTGTCCTGCCCCAAGTTCTTCCTCCATCCCCTGGCCTACCCGCATGACCCCACTGCATGCAGCCCACCGAGTTCTCATCTGATCCTGGTCTGGCCTTTCCTCTCCCTTTAAGGTACTGCCAGTTTCTCCCCTCAGTGGGAAACCCCGGAGAGTAGGGCCTTGCGTGACTCACAGCTGACGCTCTGCCTTGTAAGAGTGGGAGAAAGTCCAGTCCAGTCTTGGTGAGTCTGGATCACAGAGTGCAACCTCTCACTGTACAGTTGAACAAACCTAGGCCCAGGAGGAGAGAGAACTGACTCACAGTTACAGAGGCAGGAAGAAGCCACAGACCTGGGCTAGGACTAAGGTCTTCGGGTCCAGTTAATTCCCCTGGAGAGAGATAGGTGCCCTGAGCCTGGGAACTGGGCTGTGCCAAGTCACCATTCCTGGGGCCTCCGTTAGGACCTAGCCACTCGCTGATGTCTCTTTCCCATCTTTTTCCTGATGCTAGGAAGGTCCATCCTTCATCTCTGACTAGATAGTGCCCACTCATACTTCACCTGGCATCTGATCGGACCACCAAAGGGCCCCCTTCAGTGATCCCAAAGTGCCCCCAACCTCCCCCCAACCTCCTTTATGGGACAATGTTCTCTGTTGCCTTCCTCCACCTTCAGCCCCACCCTGATCATTCCTTTTTGTCCATGGAAACTAGGAGCATCTCTGGCTGTAGCCGGGGTTGAGGTCTGAGCCTTACAGGAGAGCTGGGAACAGATGGGGGTGTATGAAAACATGGGGTCTCTAGTCTCCACAACTTCCCTTCCCCCAAGCTTCCCATTTCTCCTTTCCCTGCCACTCCTCCTGGCCAGAGCTCACACCTCAAAGGTTCTGACCACCACTGGGGCACACACAGCCACCCACAGGGACACACAAAGTATTCGCTCTTTTGTCCACACACTCATAGACATTCTCTCACACAGCCTCACACACTCATAGTCATACACCCACAGTCAGACAATAGTCATCATCACACACCCAGAAAGTCTCAGAGTCACCAAGAGTACCAAGCCTCTCTCACCCTAAATACGCACAGTCAAACAAAGATGCAGACTCACACAACCACAACTCTACACACCTGGTCACACATACACAGAGTCACAAAGTCTCTCACACACAGACAGATACAGAGCAATACACAGTCACACACAGAGAAAAACAGACATACACAGTTGCACACAGGCCCCTGGAGACACAGAACAATGGGCACATTGTCTGGGCTTGCAGCAGCTGGGGAGGAAGGAGCAGCAGTGTGGACAGAGGAGGCAGTGGGGGCTGCTGTACCCCACCCCCCTTCACCCCTGCAGCATCCTCTAAACCTCTTCCCTCTCCAGAAGCCAGGTTCTGCTGGACCTGGATTTGGGGAAGGAATTGGCTCCCAGGCACCATCCCCCAGCCTCCAGCAATGTCTGGCGGGGGGTGAGGGGTTCCTCTGTGGACCAGGGTCCTTCTGAGGCTCTGAGGACTTGGGTCCTTTATCCCTGATGCTCCTCCCTCCTTCTGGGATTATCCAAGCAATTTGCCTCTCATGCCCAAAGGGCAGCGCCTGGAAATCAGGAGTCTTGGGATCTGCTCTTAACCTTTGACCCAAACCCCTCCAGAACTCACACACTCTCCTTCTAAGCCCTACCAACCAGGGGCGGGCAGTGCCTGGCAGCATTGTGGGTTCCCTATTGTGGCCAAGACAGAGATGCAGGTCACAACATCCATCCCTTAATGGCAGTGGGTGGAGAAGTCACCGTCATATCATTGAGCTGCAGTGGGACATGGTGCCCCTCCCTGTCCCAAAGCTAGCTCTTCTTGCCTCCCGCTCTGACCAAACAGCCCCAAATCTCAACAGAGGATTCTTCCAGGGGTTTCCTTAGAGTCTCCAGACCATTTTAACAGGTCTCTTGGCTCTTCCTCACCCTCAGTCACTGGTATCTGTTATATGATCCTGGACAGGTCACTTGCCTTTTTTGAACCTCAGCCTCCCAGTCTGTAAAATAGGAGGGTGCAAGTGAAGCTGAGAGTATCCTGTAGCCTCAGAGTGGGGACGGGTATGGAGGATACAGGATCGAGTGCTGAATGTAGAAGCCATCTCAGCCTGCCCCTCCCACAACCCCCAATGAGGTCAGATCTGTGGGGAGTTCCTGACCTCTCAGGCCCAGGGTGGGGGGGGGGGGCGGTATCTCCATAATTGACAGCCCCAGTTTTCCCAGGAGGCCCTACCCATTGTAGGTTGAAGGAAAGATGAACACTGTTGCTGAGCGAGCTGTCCAGGACACAGCCTCGCTTTTGCAACACTGCTTCCTCCAGCCTCCATCCCCTTCCTTCTGTACAGCCTGACAAACACAGCCCCTTCAGCCGAGGCAGCTGGACATACATCTGGCGCCAGCCAGGACTCTGGGGTTCCTGTGGCCTGTCCAGGCGCGAAGGGAGCCTTGGTGATGTCCTACCCCTCCTCCTCAGGAACTGGAGCGTTTTAAGGTCTCTTGATCCCCCTTCCGGGGTTTTCTGTGCCTGCTTGGTGGGGAGTTCTGAGGTAGGGGAGCAGATGTGGGAGGAGAGCAACAGAGAAGTCAGGCATATTATGTCAACCTCTCTGAGTCCCAGGCTTCTGAGTTTTCAAATGGAGATGAAGATGCCCTTCAAGTTTACAGGACCACCCTAGGTGGGATCCAGGCTGAGAGCATGAGGGGCCAAGGGTGAGCTTCCCTGTGGGGTCTCAGCATAACTGGCCACCAGGGACTGAGCGGATGGATGAGGAATGGGCCTCACCAGCCTGACCAGAGTGATCCCGCAGCGGGTCAGACCCCGGAGTAGGCCAGCACGAAAGTGGGTGGGACCCCTGACCCGTCGCGGGGAGAGGGAGTGCATCCCAGCCAGGGACCCTGCATCTTTGATGACCACATTCTCTGGGGCATAACTCAGGACTAGCCGTCGGATGAGCCTGGGCACGTGAACCCTTCAAAGAGTTCTAGAGGGAGACTGTCAGTGACTGCCAGGACAGGACCAAGGTAATGGGGGGCCACTCCAGATGCTAGGGCGGCTCGCTGAGAGGTGGGCCGTGAGAGGAGGAAATGATTGCTTTCTCCCCTTTTCTCTAGGAGCACTCCTCTGCCCAGCTCGCCGAAGAACCCACCTCTCCCCTTCCCACACGAGACCCCACCTGCCTCGTGGGCTGGGGGGACCAGACAGCCAGCATCGCCCACTGCACAAGTGGGGCGCGCGACCTGAGCCCGCCTCCGCCCCTCGATTGGGCGCTCATTTAAATGCCCGGCCCCGCCCCAAGCTCGGGGCGCATATATATAGGCGGCTCGGCGGGCGGCGGGCGGCATTCTGGCGCGGAGCAGAGCGGTGGCTGGTGCAGTTGTTGGGTCGGGCGCGGAGTGGGGGGTGCAGCTCGGTTTCCCCCCGATACCCCTCCCCCTCAGGCGCGAGCCCCACCCCTTCGCCGGCCAGGCCGACCCCGCCGAACCACCCCCTGCGGCGCGAGCCCGGGGTGGCTCCGGGCGCCCCCCAGCAGACCCCCCATCATGGGCAGCCAGAGCTCCAAGGCTCCCCGGGGCGACGTGACCGCCGAGGAGGCAGCAGGCGCTTCCCCCGCTAAGGCCAACGGACAGGTGGGTGCGCTGGGCACGGCCTGCCCTGGCCCCCTCTTCTCGTACCTCGCCCCCTTTAGGGCCCTGGGCCGGGGCCGCGCGCTTTGTCCGGCCCGGGACACGCGGCAACCCCCTCCCCCGCCCGGTCCCTTTGTTCTCGGCGCCGCAGCCCCCGCGGGTGAAGCGAGGGGAGGGGCGGGGAGGGGGCGCCGGCCGGGCCCCGCCGCCTTCTTTGTTCGCCGCCCCGGCCCCCGGCGCTGCCCCCCGGCCGCCCGGAGTGTCGCGCGGGGAACAAAGGGCCGCGCCAAGGGGGCGCCCAGGGGCCGCGGGGCGGGTGCCCTCCCCTCTGAGCACTCCATCCGCATCCCAGACCTCAGTGGCTCACGGCCTTTTTTTCAGGGGGTAGCCGAGATGTGGGGAGAGCCTGCCGTGGGTGGGGGGCCGTTTACACAAAGCAGGAAGCCGGGGAAATAGGCCGGCCAGGTGCGGAGGACAGCGCCCCGGGGCGGCTTCCCGCCCAATCTCTGCTGGCAGGGCTCGCCCGCCCGCCCCGGCTCCACGGCCGCCTGTGGGTCTGCGCGGAATGGAGAGCGCGCCCCGGGGGAGGTGGGTGGGGGGCCACAGGACCCCAGCGCCTCCTGCCGGTCGCGGCCTCCGTTCTTGGCCCCAGCGCGCCTGGAAGGGGCAGGAGGGAGATGTTTGACGGGATCCCGGGTGTGGGATGAGACTACAGTCAGACTCGGTTGCAGTAGAATATGTCGGGTCCTCGTTGTCTGGAAGGGGTCAGAGGCAGGCTGTGGGGGTGGGAGTAGAGTCCTGACCCTTACTGCTGTCTCCTCTGTCCCGCAGGAGAATGGCCACGTGAAAAGCAATGGAGACTTATCCCCCAAGGGTGAAGGGGAGTCGCCCCCTGTGAACGGAACAGAGGAGGCAACCGGGGCCACTGGTGATGCCATCGAGCCAGCACCCCCAAGCCAGGGAGCTGAAGCCAAGGGGGATGTACCTCCCAAGGAGACCCCCAAGAAGAAGAAGAAATTCTCTTTCAAGAAGCCTTTCAAATTGAGTGGCCTGTCCTTCAAGAGAAATCGGAAGGAGGGTGGGGGTGAATCGTCCGCTTCCTCACCCACAGAGGAAGAGCAGGAGCAGGGGGAGATCGGTGCCTGCAGCGAGGAAGGCACTGCCCAGGAAGGGAAGGCTGTTGCCATCCCTGAGAGCCAGGAACCCCAGGCCAAGGGGGCAGAGGCTAGCACTGCCTCCAAGGGAGGAGACACAGAAGAAGAGGCAGGGCCCCAGGCTGCAGAGCTGTCCACTCCCTCTGGGCCGGAGAGTGGCCCAACACCTGCCAGCGAGCAGAATGAGTAGCTGGGTGGGGGCAGGTGGGTGATCTCTTAAGCTGCAAAAACTGTGCTGTCCTTGTGAGGTCACTGCCTGGACCTGGTGCCCTGGCTGCCTTCCTGTGCCCAGAAAGGAAGGGGCTGTTGCCCCCTCCCAGCCACGATTGATCCCTTTCCACCTTTCCTTCCCTCCTGTGGATTCTCCCATCATCCACCTGGTCTTCCTCTCAAGGCCAGTTGAAGATGGTCCCTTCCCGTTTCCCAAGTTAGGTTAGTGATGTGAAATGCTCCTGCCCCCCTACCTCTTTCCTTGTCCCCACCCCTGCAGAAGGCAATTGCTGGTTTTCTCCCCCAATTCTTTTCCAAGTAGGTTTTGTTTACTCCCCAAATCCCTGAGCCAGATGTGGGGTGCCTGAGTGTCCAGCCTTCCCCCTGTTGAGTTTTTAGTCTCTTGTGCTGTGCCTAAGTGGCACCTGGGCTAGGGGAGGACACAGCCCCTGTCTAGGTTTTTATAAATGTCTTACTCAAGTTCAAACCTCCAGCTTGTGAATCAACTGTCTTTTTTGACTTGGTAAGCAAGTATTAGGCTTTGGGGTGGGGGAAGGTCTGTAATGTGAAACAACTTCTTGTTGTCTTTTCCCCCTTCCCATTGTTGTAAATAACTTTTAATGGCCAAACCCCAGATTTGTACTTTTTTTTTTCTAACTTCTAAAACCATTTTCTTCCACCTGGTTTTACTGTAACATTTGGAAAAGGAATAAATGTCGTCCCTTTAGTGGTGCTTTTTAATGAGTGGTCTCTTCTGGGGGAAGGGTGAGATTGGTTAACCTCAAACCTTGAGGGAGGGATGAAGACGACAGGTGAGTGTGGAATTCCTTTGTTGTTGGAGGTTGCCCATATCCTTATGGAGCCCCCGGAGGGCAGGGACATGGAGACAAAATCAACCCAGGGATAGGCTAGATGAGCTCATGAGGGTATAGAAATGTACCATTTTATTACAAAGACTCACAAAAAGAAGATATCTCAAAAATGGAACTACCCATCTCCACCTGAGAACGGGGGAGGGAGGGGGAACAGAGGTCAGGCAGTGTGAGTTTCCTGGCTCACCTGGGGCAAGTGGGGAAGGTATGAAAACAACCAATCTAAAGATGGCTGATGTTACCTTAAGGAGTCTGTAAGGAACAGGGGGTCCTGGAAGACCCAGCCACCCCTTCTAGAATGCTCAATAAAGGGCATCTTTCCAAAGCTACTGAGCAGGAATTTGGCATTTCAGGATTTTGTCCTATGGATGCTTAAGAGAACAGAATCCCTTCCATCCAGAACCAGCACCCTTTATGGTTCAAAATTAAGAACTGGGGAGAGGTGGCAAGGCAGCTATTAGAAGAGCTCACCCAGCACATGTGCCCTGGGTTTGGGGCCCTGGCTCCTGTCAGGTCCCTGGGGTATTTATATTTAATATATTTTTATATAAATACACAGAAATAGAAAATATAAAATCTGAGGGGTTGCAGGAGAAAGGTAGGGGACTTTGTAAGAAGCCAAAACTGGAGAGATCTGCTCAGGCCAACTTGACCTCCTCTTTGACCCTGTGGAAAGAGCAGAGACTGGTATGAGATAATCCACTCCAGAGGCCCTGAAGCAAAAGTGTGGGTACAATGACTTTCACAGGACCCCAGCTGCTCAGGTGACTGCTGAGGGCTGGGGCTTCCTAGCTCTGCCTAGAACTGCAGAGACAGGCTGGTCCCTGAAAGAGGCCTTTGTGAGCTAAACCAGCTGTCCCTGTGCCTTCCCTCAGCGTAGTGGGACAAAGGGCTGGTACACCAATGCCAGGGAGATGGCCGACAGACAGCTACTTCCTCACCCTTTGGCTTCTTGCTTGTCCTCCTTGGTTTTCTCTTCTTCTGTGACTTCTGGAACATAAAAGTACGGGGATAGCCAAGGACAGCCCCTCTGGAAAGACCCATGGGATCTTCACTTACCCAGAAACCCCTTCCCCACACTACAGCTCACTGGACATAAAAAAAAGAGAAAAGCCCATCCCAGGTCCACCCAGTAAGCCCAGTGAGAACAAACAGGTCTGACCGGTTTCCCAACCTGCTAGAGTCTGAACCTGGTGGGAGGAGGCAGCCCCCTGGGAAACTTGGGTGAAGTGCCAGGAAAAGGGCTTGGGTGGTATGTGAGAGCCACGCTCCTGACCACAGGGAGCCCAGGCATGTCCCTGGCTCTGGAGCCTGGCAGGGCTCAATAAGCCCGTGGAGATGACGAATCGGATTTCATCCTTTTGTAAGCCCTGCCACTTCTGGGAACCACTGAAAGGCCCAAGGAGCTGAGGAAGAGCCCCATAGGAGCTGGCAGTGCCCAAGCTGGCTCCCTCCTCCCAGTGCCCCACATAGATTCATCATCCTCCAAGGCCTGGGGCTCAAGACCCAAGTCCTGGCTCGACCCAAACCCACCTTTCTTCTCTTCTGGGTCTTTCTCTTTCTCATCCTCTGTTTTGACTCTCTTGGCTTTTTTGAAGTTGGAAGAGTTCTTTCGACCACCTTCCCCCTCCTCATCAGAGTCAGAGAACTCTTCCTCACAGGCAATTCGTTTGTCAGAGGAACAGACTGGGAAGCAATGGGAAATATTGAGAGAGGAGATTCTTGATCTCTGGGTCTGTGCCCAGTTCTTCCCTGTCAGTGTCCTCCAAGAGACACCAAGGGAAGGGGACAAAGAGAAGGGGATAGGGAACTCAGGCTCCCTGACTGTTCCCACAGTGGAACATGGAACTTGGGTTTCCCAACAGATGGGTAGATTGGGAAGAAATGTGGAACCAGGAACAGTGGAGGGAAGTCAAGCTGCCTACTTAGTGGGAAGTACAGGACCCTGGGTCTGGGTCTTACTCGAGATGCGCTTGTCAGGGTCTTCTTCGTCCTCATCACCACTCTCCTCTGGAATGGCATCCTCAGGGATCGCCTGCATTTGGACCCCAGGTGCGTGGGGCAGCATTCTCAGGTTCTCAAACAGTCGCTGTCTATGGCCAATGGTAGAGAGGGTGGCTGGGCTCTAGTTAGGGACAAACCACAGCCTGGAATGGTCAATCAAGGGGTGCCTGGGGATATACTCACTTGATTTTCTCCAGGTACTCATTCGTGTTCTGGTTAGTCATGTTGGAAGGACTGATGTGAAGTTTGAAATCTGGTCCAAAGTATTCAAAGTAGTCGTTGTATGGAAGCTCTAATTGGGGTAGTGAGTAAGAGAGTTATGAGACCTGGCCAAACCACGGGACCCTGAGAAAAGCATTTGTAGGTTTATCTGAACCTGTCAGCGCAACTATCAAAGAATGCCTTCCAGGTAGGATGAGAAGGGTGACTACAGTACTTCAATCCTTTTCAATACCATTCTACAATGACCACCCTGGGGGTTGGACTGGGGGTTGTCTATCTCACTATGAGAAGGCCCAAGCCCCTGGTTTAGAAAAACTGAGGCAATGCTCACTGGGAGCACTTCCTTACTACCCTACAGAATAGAAATTCTAAAGCTATAAATAACCACTGATACTTCTGTTCACACCAAAAGAGGGAGAGGGGAAAGGGTCAAAAAGTACTCAGGAAAAAATGATGACTACGGTCTGACAATCACAAGAGAACAGGCAGGAGAATCAATGACTAGTATTGGAAGAGGAGAGGACCAATGGGAAGTTGTGACCTTGAGGACACATTAGCTCCAGCTCCACCCAGCCCAACCTGGCCCTGGAACCATTACCATTAGGAATCTCTGTGTCCAGGGCCACGGCTGTTTCATATGTCCAGCACCGGGCAACATTACGAATGGTGTAACCACCTCCTCCCAGCATCAGCATAGGCAGGTTAAAGCTCTTCACAAATTCCACACACTTGGCATGCCCTTTGGTGGGAGAAGATGGTGCTAGGTTACAGGAGCACCCAGCAGGACCCTGCCCACCCAGCCCCATGCTACCTGGCCTCACCTTTGATGGTCAGATTGAAGCAACCTAAACGGTCCCCAGAGAGGGAGTCAGAGCCACACTGTAGAACGACAGCACTGGGCTGGAACATCTCCATCACTTTGGATATGACCTGAAAGGGCACACCCGGTCACCACCGGCCTCAAGAAAAGCTCCGTGATGCCAGGGCCTAAAAGGAATGGGTGTGGCGCTTTCTTCTGTGCTTCATCATTCACCCCAACCATCCCACTCTCTCACATGCTGGGTGGTAGACGGAAGAAAGTGTCAGCTTGGGGTCCTGGTTTCCCCACTTTGGATTTCAGTTTTCCAATCTGAAAGCATCTCCACAAGCCTCCTAGCTTTACTAACACTGAACCTAGAATGGCCTCCGTATCGACTCCCTGAGCCCCTTCTTTTACTGCCCAGACTCCAGTGTCACTTCCTCTAGTAAGTCTTTCTGACCCTTAGCTGCATCTGTTCTACTCATCTGGACCTAAGACTTTGAGCATGATATTGTGAGGAACCACTTCACTTCTTTGTAACTCAAGTCTCCCAACTAGAATCTAACATTACTGAGCACAGAGACCATACATAACTCAGGCTTCTGCCATCCTTACTACAAGGCATACAGTAGGCATTTGGTATCTGCTGACTTTACTAGGTTACTCTATTAACGGTCCTCTGCTGCTTACAGGTGAAGATTTAACTCCTCAGCATGACATTCAAGGCTCCCTTTGAAATACTGACCCCGACATACATTTCCCACACCCTTCAGCACTCCTCCCACACATGACACTGGCCTATGCACAGCTATATTGGCACCACTGTTCCTTCTGCTGAGTGCCACCCCTCCCCCATGCAGCCCCCACCTCCTTCTTCACATGGGTAACTCCTCATTTTTCAAAGTCTAGCTCAAATGTCACCACCTCTGTTAAATCATCTGACTATCCTCTCCCCAGCCCAGGCAGCAGTCCGACTCTCACTCCTCCGTTTGTCCCTCAAAAACAGTACTGACTACACACCGTTAGGTGCGTGCCTGCCTCCCACATCCTACCAGGGGTGTCCAACAGGCTGCGTGAGGTTCGGGATGGCTATGAACGAGGCCCAATGCAAAATCATAAGTTTACTTAAAACCTTTTTTCTCATCAGTTTTTATTTGTGTTTGTGTATTTAATGTGGCCCAAGACAAGTCTTCTTCCATTGTAGCCCAGAGATACCAAAAGGTTGGACACCCCTGAGAGCTTAGACTGTGAGGTCCACACCATGGATCATGTCTTAAATATTCTCATATCTGACAAAGGGCCTGACTCGCAGAAGGCATCGACAAATACTCAGATGAATTTTGTTTTCAGAACTGAGCACGCGGCATGCAATCCAGGGTTTAAACGCATCTCCCAACTAGCTTCTCAGCGGGAGACATCCCTGAGACAAGGTGAGGGCGCTTTGCTCCCCCTCCCTTAGACCAACCCCATTTGTAGCCCAGGTGGTGGATAAACCACTTACCGGCTTGAAAATGGCCTCATAGGACTCGTCATCAATCCCATCTCGAAGCGGGTAGTTAACAGCATAATACTTGCCTTTGCCAGCCCCAATATCCTAATCAAGGGGGACATTAAAGCAAAACTGAAAAGTGAAGCTAGAAGAAAGTTCAAGGTTGGGGGCTGGAAGGCTACAGAAAGAGGTGGTGGTTCTAAAAGAACCCATGCGGCAGGCCAGGGACAAAGCATGGACACCTTGATCAGTATCATTCCCCTCAGTGGCAAGTCTAGGTCTCATCTCTTGACTTACCACTGAGCCTGTATCCAAACTGAGAATGGTTTTGGGGGCCAGAGATTAAATACCCTGCTCCACAGCACAAAGACCTCTACCTTTGGACTGGGTTAGAGCTGGCCGGTGACTGGGTCACAGAATACCCACCCACCCTCTACCTGCCTACCCTCTCCTCTCTAGGGAGGTCTGGAGGGGAAGCAAAGGGGGAAAAAGTTCTTCAAAGTAGTAAATGTTCAGTCACTCTAATGCTTGCCATACCAAACAAATGATTTAGTGCCGCTTTCTCACCCAAGGGCTACTAGCATGACAAAGCGGCTGGTTTCACTGTATTCATGCAAACAAAAGAACTGTTCGATGAATTAGCTTCCAAGGATTCTTGTAGGTCCATGGAAGGACATCACTAAGGAGAGGTGTCTATTAACTGTATCAGATGCAAAATTCATATAAGTTTCTGGGGAGAGAGTCCATAGGTTTCAGTCAAATGGTCAAAGGGGAAGTAAGCTAAAAATGTTAAGAAACCCTGAGATGGTTCATAAGGGTCTTCAATTCCTAGCCCAGGGAGAGAACCTGATGTTTCTAGATAAAAATTCAAGCCATATGGGACATCTGAATAGTGTAATGCAGTTCAGCTGTGGCCAGGAGGGACGTGCAGGAGTCAGGCGACTCCTATCCCTCCCAACTCTGTATGTCCCATCATTTCCTTCCTCCCGAATTAGGGAGGAAAGGGGGCTATGGGTAGGTGTCCCAGGCTGGAATTTGGTGTTCTGAATGGCAGAATGGATAGGAACTATTTTTTGGTAACATAAGACAGGAGAGTTAGAGCTGGCAGCTGAAGGTAAGCTGGCTGGCCCTTGAAGGGGATTCTCACCCGCAGGTCCCCCGTTCCTGGGAAGTACTCTCCATATTTGTGAAAGGACACAGTCATGACTCGGTCTGTGGTATAGAAGGCCTCTTCCACGCCATCGCCGTGGTGAATATCAATGTCAATATACAGCACTCTCTGGTGATACCTAGGATCAAAAGGGGGTCAGGGGTCTGGGAGCTCTTTCACAGTGGGACGCGCCAAGGGCGCCAGGTCCCAGCTTACCGAGCTGGCTGCCTCCCTCAGGTATCTCTAAGCACCAGAGACGTGGAAACTGGCTGAAGTAAGGTGGAAGAGCAGCAGGGTGTCTCCACAGGCCTGACCAAGCCGACCAAGTCCGATCTTCCTACTCTATAGCCAGGGTCAACTCCGGCCACACAGGGACACTCTGGAGGCAGGATCTGAGCAGCACCTGCCCCTGATCTTGCCGTGGGCTCAGATCAAATCAAGACCCCGTCAAGGAAAGAATGGCCAGAGACACTCACCGAACATATCCTAGCCAGCACACCGCTAGGAAAAGCAAACTAGGGAGGCAAGCCCCAGGGAAAGGTAAGTGGGAACCTGGCCTAAGGTGCTCCTCCAAAAGACAAGGCCAGGTAGGCATACTTTAGCAGTTCCAGGATGGCCAAGACGATATCATTGACGTAACAGAAGCCAGATGCCTCGGACTTCTTTGCATGGTGCAGGCCCCCAGCCCAATTCACAGCGATGTCCGTCTGCTGCTTATTAAGTTTCACAGCACTTGCTGGGCGTGGGAAGAGAGAACATAAGCCTATTACCAAGCCACTCTCCCCCTCCCCCTCTCCCAAAGAAACCCAGAGAACCCAGTGAGAGGTAGGACCTGCCTATTCAACAGCTGTATTGTACAATCCACAGCCAGTCTTCTCCCTCCCTCCCCATTCCAACAGAGAGTGAACATGGTATTAGTACTTCTAAAAAACTGTTTTCTAAACTGAAGGTGGTAACCCCTTAGTATATCAAAATTGGTTAAGTGGGTCATGACCAGTATATATATTTTTAAATGAAACAGAGTAGAATAAAAATATAAGAATAACAGTAAAGGTAACTGCTCTTTGGTAAAACTGGCTTCAGAGTGAAAAAGGGTTTTTGAGCGTGTGTGTATGTGTGTTTGTGTGTATACGTACAACCTGGATTGCAAGTATAAATGTATTTCATACCATGGTTCACAATAAAAAAATTTTTTGAAGATACCAAAGATGGTAGAGGCTTAAAGTACAAACAGGTCCAAGAAGTGAGAGAGAAATACATACTCAAGTGTACAAATGCATTTGTGGCATTTGTCAAAGCGCTCTGTGGCATTTGTTAAAGTGTAATTTAACAGCAATAAAAACATGAAACAATCCAAATTAGCCAACAAGAGGGGACCAATTATGTCAACTGAAGTAGGTCCATAACATGGAATAATCATGTAGCCACTAAAATTCATGCTATATCTACTATAGATAGGGAAACTTTAAAGATTTACTAAGTAAAAACATGCAGCCGCAAAACTATATATATAATGCAACACATTTTTATGAAATATACATGTATATATGTTATGTTAAGATATATACACATAGAAAAACAAATGGATATACAAACTCCAAAATGGTGACAATGGTTATCTACAGACAGTGTGATTGTGGGCAATTTTTTTCATGCACTTCTTTGTTTTCTGAGATTACACTGGGTGGTGAAAGGGAGTGGGGGAGGAGAAAAAACAATGATCATAAGAAAATAAGTATTTAAGCCCTGGCTGGGTAGCTCAGTTGGTTAGAGCGTTGTCCTGATACACCAAGGTTGTGGGTTCAGTCCTCAGTCAGGGCACATATAAGAATCAAACAATGAATGTATAAATAAGTTGAACAACAAATTAATGTTTCTCTCTCCCCTCATCCCTTCCTCTCTCTCTAAAATCAATAAAATTTAAAAAGAAAAATATTTGTTAAGAAAAAGTGTTTAGAGTAATCCTAGAGGTAATCTAGAAGTTACCAATGGAAGCAAGCAACACATGGGCATATTTCTGACCTCAAAGATAATTACCACGCTCTTCTGTAAGACACAAATGACACTTCCCATTTTTATAGCACTATGCAATTCACAAATTGCTTTTACATATAGCATCTCAACAACCCCGTAGGATCGGCAGGGAATTCCTGTATATAAGAGTGCTTGGTAGGAGAGGACAGTCAAGGACACTTGTCAGTACCATGTCAGAGGTTGAGCCTGGGTTGGGACCAAACCAGGACATTTGAAAGACCTCAGGTAAAAACCCACAGGACCATTTCATATGATCACAGATCAGCCCTACTAGGATAGTGACCTAAAAGACAGATCTCACTATTACAATCCAGCACAGCCCTCAGGAGGGAGGTATGTTCCTTACCCACAGAGCCGCCAGTAGATAACTGACAGAACTCAAACAGGCCATCAAATACAGGACAGTCCTCACCAACGTTGACTTGAAAGACATAAGCAAAAAGTTATTTTCCACAATATCCTTTAGTTTGTGTTTATATATTTATGAGCTGATGGAAAAAACAGAATTTGGATTCAGAAGGCTTAGGTTCTAGTCCAGGATCTACTACTTACTGGTGGTGTAACTGGGTCACGTCATTTAACTTCTTTCAGCTTTGGCTCATTATCTATAACAAGTGATTATGATATCCACCTTGCCCCATTGTTGAGAAGATTAACAGAAATCTTATATGGGGAAGCATTTTGCAAATAAGTACTTTGAAGATGTTGATTCATTCCTTGAGGGAGAAAAATTCAGCCTCTTCTTTCCAGCCCGGGTTTGTTCCGGGACCTCACTCTAGCGGTTCCGGGACCTTCATTTCTTAAAGGAAATGAAGGACAGAGACCTATATAACTATCATTCTCTGAACGCTCAACAACGTGCCAGGTACTGCTACATGCTTTCAACACCTGACATGATTTATCCTCACACAACCATATTAGGTAAAATTTGGTTCTATTTCATAAATGGGGAAAAAGGCTCAGAGAGGTGAACTGCTAGTAAATGGCAGAAGCAGTATTGAAGTATTGGTCTGTCTGTCCTAAAAGCCTATGAAAATATACTCTGGCTTGTCCCCAGTAATGTCCCATCTGATCCTCATAACAGCCCCATGAGCTGGATGACACAGATAACAACCCCGCTGCAGAGGAACAAACAGATACAGAGAAGTTAATTGACTTGCCCAAGGTTATACAACCAGGCAATGGCAGAACCAGAATGAGAGTCCAGGTGTCTTGACTCTCACGGTCCAGTGTTCTTTCTACTATACCCACAAGTGACAACTGGAATAAAGTTATCAGTCCTAAAGGGGTAAAAGTACAAACTAACACATAATGATGAAACACCTGCAAACCATAATGCAAATAAAATAAAGACAGGAAAGAAAGCACACCTGAAGACTATAGACTCACAGAGCAAGAGGAACCTCATGGCTCCAAGTCTCCTCTCACAGAAAAGGAAACTGCTGAGACATCAATGATATACAGGAAGTTAGAGGCAAGGGTAGGGCTAGAGCCTTATTCTCTTGCCCTGGCCTTCCCATTGCATCCGCTGTTATCAACAGTGGTTCCCAAACAAGAGCAAGGAGGAGGACCACTAGGATACGAAGAACAGGAAAGCCCAGCTTGGAATGTGGTAACCTCTTGAGACACAGCTGAAGCTCAAGGTGTACAATAACCACAAGAGTCACCAACTCCAGCATTGCCCTAAACTCGGAGGGTGCCCTGATCTGACGTCCTGCCAACACAAGTGCCCTGAGGAAGTGTGGTTTGCATAAGGGGGAGTGTAGTAGGTGGCTCTCTCCCCACTTCCTGGGTAAACACTGGGAGACTGTGTCAATAAGAACTTTGGTCCCTGGGGCCAGGCTATTTATCCATTAGTAACCAATTCCCCCCTTTGCTGCTTCCTCCTGCAGGGGTTTGGTCTGCCTGGGTTTCCCAAGTTTTGCTTGCATTCCCATTCAGAATGTGGAGCTTCCTGGGAGGAAATGGTTGTTTCAGACACAAGGAAAAGGTATTTTCTTTCAGGCCCCAAACCAACATGTGGCTCAGATAGCCAACCCATGTTCCCAGCTCAACAAGCTGTGTGATTAGAGATGGAAAGGAAGGAAAATGGGAAAGCAGACCCTCATTTGGACTAACCTATAAGTCTAGGAAGGACTTTTCTATGGGTTTTCCCTCTTCTACTATAAATGCTTTTCTCATTCTTAGGCTAGCTTTAGACTGAAAATGAGCAATGCTGGGTGAGAGATGGAGCAGAGGTGGGTAGAAAGGCCGTAAAAAGCATACTGCAGAGAGGCACAGGCTTAAACACTGACTTGAGGACAATGCTTATACCTTGGCAGTGGTGGTAATGGGGGAAGGGGCGAGTAGGAAAGAAAGGTATATGATCAACAAGAGGTGCCCAGGGGGGCTTCAACTGTATTGGTAGCATTTTCTTTCTTAGACCGGTAGTGGGTACATGGATGTTCATTATATTATTTTCTATACTTCTTTTGTGTCTCAAATATTTTCTGTGCAACATATTTAAAAACATTCCAGAATCAGGAGACAGGAATTCCACTCTCCATTCTACCACTGGAGAATTCCATTTTCCATTAAAAATTTATTTATTTATTTATTTTTAGAGCGGGGAGGGAGGGAAGAAGAGAGGGAGAGAAACATTGATGTGTGACAGAAACACTGACTAGTTGCCTCTTGTACACCCTCAGCTGGGGACCTGGCCCACAACCAAGCCATGTGCCCTGACCAGGAATTGAACCAGCAACCTTTCGGTTCACAGGCTGATGCTCAATCCCCTGAGACACACCAGCCAGGGCCCATTTTCCATTCTTGCTGTGTTACTCTGGCAGAAGTATTTTACCTCCTTGGGTCTCAGTTTATACATCTACAAAACAGACAAGAATGGTTCCAAATTTTACCACCAAAAATCCCTTTTTATCATGTTTCCACCATGAGCCTCATGTTCTGACAGACTATTTGCCAAAAAAAAAAATGCATTTTTTCATGTTCCCATTTTCACTTCTTATCAAGGTTCTCAAAGATTCAAAGTGACCACAAAGCATTTATCATTCTAGCCAAGAGCAAGGAAACCTGACTTAGTTGGTCTTATTACAGGTACAATTTCCTAGGTTAGGTATTGGTAAATATGTAAAAAGAGCTCAATTCTTACATCCCTGGTACCTCTGTAGACACCCCTGGTTATAAAAAACTGTACTAAGTGACATCTCTCTATAATCCTATGAATCAAGGCAATAAGGTACCTTAAGTCCTTAAGGAGCCTCATTCTTCCTACTTCGCATCTGCAATGAGATAAAATCCCAGACCTAGTTTATGAATGCACAAGTTTAAAGTGCTGGTTTCAGGAAAATCAGAGCAATCTGGGAACCACAGCCAAACATGTGCCCTCCCGAGGTCTTAATATTTCGTCTGCCTTGACAGATTTGAAAATAAAAAAGTCGTAAGCCATACTAGCAAAAGCTACTATTCGGTGATAGTGCTTTGAATACATTATCTCACTCATCCTCCGCCCCCAATCTCCACTATGAGATAGGCACTACTGTCTTCGTTTTGGAGAAGAGAAAACAGGCTAGGAGACTTACTTAAAACACACTTCTGTGTGGCAGAGCTAAGGGATTCAAACCAAGACATCAAACTCATTTTCTTGCCTTAACCCCAAGCTGCTCCTCTAATGAGAGCCCTCTCTGCCGACAGTGGAGCCTGATTGCTAGCCTAAATAGGTAATGAAAACCCCTAAAGCCATCTAGAGCTAAGGAATGAATCTGTCTCACCTTGAAAGGAAATAAGACCCTGCTAATTCAGAGAGCAAATACTTCACTTAGAGGGGCCAGCAGCTCCTGGAGTTGTGAAACTTAATGTTTCAAAGAAGGTCTCTGTGATTCTGTAACCATTACCTGCAGAATTATTGCAATGAATAACTAACTTTCTGCTTTGGGACTCAGACTACCTTGTGGCCAGTAGCAACAAACAAATACCACAGATTTCCTGATATTTCAAAATAAGCTATCAAAAGCTCTCCTAACAATGCAATTACAGTACACTGCTTTACTGAGATCTTAGGTGCAAGTGAAAATTTCTAAACACAAGGGAAAAGTCATGTGTGATAGTTCTTCCCAATTTTGAACATGTTTTCCACCCACAGCTAAAGTATTCCCCATAATTCCTACAAATTGAGTGTTGCTTCTGAGATGGAACCTGTTTTGAGTTTCAAGTCCCAGGGGGCAGGGGCAGAATCACCTCAACTCAAAAATTACATCACCTAGAGTCTGTCCTAACTGGCTGCTAAATTCTTTCTTTCTTTTTTTAAATTATATTTTATTGATTATGCTGTTATGGTTGTCCCAAGTTTTCCCCCTTTGCCCCCTCCACCCGCACACTCCACTCCCTCAGGCCACTCCCACACCTTTGTTCATGTCCATTAAATTCTCAATTAATACTAACACAGTGGGAGCAGGTCAGTTATACAGGATGCCATCCAGTCCATTTTACAAAAAAAAATCTGAGGGGGAGTGACTTGCCCAGTTAGTTGCCAGAGCTAGGATCTGTATCTCCGGTTCCCCCCACCAGGTCAGTGTTTTCTCCATTACAACAACTACAGTTTTCTGGGCAAAATGTTGTGAACCTAACTGGACAAGGTTCAATCTCTATTCCTTACAATCAGAAGCAAGGAAAATAAGACCTGAGAAACAAGAAGTACTTCGGCACCCTTGGAAGGCAAGGGAAATCAGGTGTTAGCTGAATGGGAGGTACAAAGGAAAGCAGGGTGGTTCCCTCCAATGGAAAGGGAGGTTTGAAAGCAGGGAGAAAATAGAATGGACTTACATCTCTGCATCTGCTTGCTGTATTCAGACATGTTATCCGGGCGGATGGAGCGCAAGAATTTTATGTAGTCATCACTGTGATACTTGGTCATCTCTTCAGCATTGGCTTTGTGAGGGCGCTAGAGGGCAGGGGGAGAAAGGGTATGTTAATCCTGACTACACACCAGTCTTCTCTCAGTCTAGTTTGAACACATATCTGTCCAGCATTGAACCAGATGCTGTGAAGGATAAAAAGAAATTACTGATTAGATTCTGGCCTCAAGAAACTTACAGTCTAATAAAATTATCAAAGAAGAGTCGTTATGAGAAGACCCAGTCTGCAACTCAAACTCGCTGCTTAGGCAAGTCTATTTCTTGATCCTCAATCTCCTCATTCACTATATACAGATAACACCTACCTTACAGGGAAGTTGTGAGAATTGAATGAGATTGTTAAATCTTTATAAATTGTGAAGCACTTCACAAATTATTACTTCTTTTTTTTTTGGTATCCTTGACCAAAAGTATATTTATTGATTGGGGGGGGGCAGCATGGGGAGGGAGGGGGAGGGGGAGAGAGAGAGAGAGAGAGAGAGAGAGAGAGAGAGAGAGAGAGAGAAACACTGATGTGAGGGAGAAACACAGATCACACGGTCATGGGACGATGCTCCAACCAACCAAGCCTCACTGGCCAGGGACAAATTATTACTTCTTTTTAATATTAAATATGACAATATAGAATTATGGGCCAAATGGCTCCAAAAGTTCAAAAAGAAGGGGTGACTAATAATTAAAATATGAGGTCTGTTCAGAAGGAACCCAGCCATGTAATATGAAAGATACAGGCATCTATTGAAGAGAAAAGATACACGAAACATTGTACATAAGACAAGGACGTCTCAGTCCCCTTCAAAGTAGGCACCTTGGGACCTCAGAGTTCTCCCAATTCCATCAGCTGCCCTGTCATATTTTCCTGAATCTCATTGACAGTCTGAAACCTCTTCCCTTTCAAAGGTGATTTTAGTTTTGGGAAAAGCCAGAAGTTGCAGGGCACCAAATCTGGGCTGTCGGGGGGTTGAGTCACCTGGATGATCTGATGTTTCTCTAAAAAACTCTGCACAAGACATGATGTGTGAGCGGGCACATTGTCATCATGAAGCTGCCAGCTGCCCACAGCTGCAGTCTTCTGAATCATCCAAATAGTTTCCATGGAGGAATGTTCACGCTTAACGTAAAATTTGATGCAGATTCATTGCTGTACTCACTCAGTCATTTTGAATGTGACAGCCACACAGTACACAGGCTCACTCATTGGCATCTACCACCACCGACTACTGCAGTGAAGTCGTCACTGTTCACGCATGCACATTCCAGTCCACTCTCCTTGGCTGCCAGGTCACATCGATGTCGTGCAAACTATTCTCATTATGTTAATAATGGCTAGACTTTTTCCGAACAGACCTCATAGATGGGAAATCTTTTATAAATCATCATCACACCAACAATTCTGATGACATCATTCCCATTAAAACTTGACATGGTAATTTCCTGGACAGCCCAACATTCTGATTCTTTCACTCTTTTAAATAATTCTCTTTTCATGCCCTGGCTGGTGTGGCTAAGTTGGTTGAGCATCAGCCTGTGAACTGAAAGGAACTGCAAGGTCGCTGGTTCAATCCCCAGTCAGGGTGCATGCCTGGGTTATGGGCCAGGTCCCCAATTAGGGGTGTGCGAGAGGCAACCAATTGATGTAACTCTTGCACATTGCTGTTTCTCTTCCTCTCTTGCTCCCTCCCTTCCCCTCTCTCTAAAAGTAAAATAAATAAAATCTTCTAAAAAATTATTATTAATGTTGAACCTTTAAAAAAAATTCTTTGCCTCATTCCATCAATGTACGTCTTCTTCAAAGATGACACTTTTAATTACCAATACTTTTACAGTTTATAAAGCATTTTCAACATATAGCTAACATTAATTGAGTGTTTCCTCTGTGCCAGTTACTGTTTCAGACACTGTATATGCTATCTCATATGATCCTTACAACAACCTTTTAAACTTCATACTATTATCATCCTCACTCTGCAGTAAGGAAACTACAACTGAGAGGTTAAGCAGTTTGCCCAAGGTTACAAACTAGTAAACTGGATTAGGAAACCCAGAGGTCTGGCTCCAGGCACAATCTGATTCTCATTTAATTCTCACTAAATATAATGAGAAATATAAGGCTGAAAGATGGACACTGTTTTATGAAAAAACAAAAAGAAACCTATAGTGAAAGAAGAAAGGCTTGACTCCATTTTTTGATGCTTATGAGTTTTCTTAAACTAAGGGGTTTTTTCTGTTTTATTTTGTTTTAATATTTTAAGCCCTTTACTCTCTTGGCAATGTCGTCAAAGCTCCACTTTGACTCTCTCTTCTATAGAGATGACTACCCAAACTCTCCATCTTAATCTCTGTTCTAAGCTCCACATTCACAATTTCAACAGCTTTCTGGCCAGCTCCACCCACAAATCCTAGATGTACTTCAAATTTAACTTATCTTCCAGAACTCCTCCTTTCATTATTTTTGTGAATGATGCCAACATCCGCACAGGCGAAAAACCTGAGTGCCAACTCTAACTCCATCCTTTCTCGCCTTCCACTTCAATCAACTGTCAATCCCTTTACATTATCCCTCCATAATCTTGATTGCATCTACCACCTTATTTCTCCTATGCTCCTCTTTTCTGGGTTGCTATTCTAACCACCATCTACCCAGGTGCTCAAGACAGAAGTCTGAGTATCACCTTTGATTCCTCTTTCCTCAACTACTGCATTCGACTTTTCCTGAAGCTATTGCCAATGATCTCTCAAATCTGTCTACTTCTATCCCCAGGTCACCATATTTTTGGCTTGGATTGCGACAATAATCTCCTAACTGGTATCCCAGCCTCAACTTTAACAATTTTGAATCTGTTCTCAATCCTACAGCCCTACAGTGAGAGTAATCTAAAATTCAACTGAATCATGTCACATCCTTCTAAAACCCTTCAGAGGCTTCATTACTCACAAGATCAAGATTGAACTCTTTAACCTAGCTTGGGAAACCAAAATAATCTGGTCTCTGCACACCTTTTTAGAATCCCTCTAAATATTTTATAGCCTAGCCCAGGGAATACCTAGTTCAAAGCACTTAAAAGAGCTAGTAGGTTAACTAACTTGGTACTTAAAACAAACAAAAAAATCTCATGCATTAACTGTACCATTCTGCCAATCACAATTTTACTTGCAATTCTCTAAGGGACTTCTCTCTCATCGCCAGAACTTTGCACATGCTATGGCCTAGATTACTATTCTCTTCAACCCCTCTATTCAACCTTTAGGTTGCAATTGAAAAGTTAATTTCCCTAGAACACTGTCCTTGACCACTAGAGTCTCAGTTAAGAAACTCACTGATGCCTTGGCCACCTAGCTCAGTTGATTAGAGTACTGTTCCAATAAGGTCAAGGTTGCAGATTGATCCCTGGCGTCAGGGCACATACAAGAATCAAATCAATGTTCCTCTCTACTCTAAAATGAGTAAAAAAAAGAAAAAGAAAAGAAACTCACTGAAGTGATCCTCCTAAGGATTCTTACTTTCCTTAGCACATTCAAAGTACATAGAAATTGCATTTGTTTGGTCCACTATGGAAGGCCTGGAGCCGGTCTGTCTTTATTCTAAGCAACTAGCACAGTGCCTGGCACTTAGCAACAGATATTTGCTTAGTAAATATCTGTTCCCATAATAAACTCTCACTTGGGTTATTTTTGGCCTCCTAATTGGTCCCATTTATATCCAGCCTTATCCTCTTCCAATCCAGCTTCTGTAATGGTGTCAAAAAAAATCTTAAAAAGTTTCTAGACTCGAGTCCCTGCTCTAGAACATTCAATAACTCCCTAACTATAAAAGAAAAGATTCTGATCCTGGTCAGGTAGCTCAGCTGGTTAGAGTGTCATCACGATATGCCAAGGTTGTAGGTTCAATCCCCAGTCAGGACATATACAAGAATCAATCAATGAACGCATAAATAAGTGAAACACAAATCAGTGTTTCTCTCTCTAAAATCAGTAACTTTTAAAAAAAGAAAGATTCTAAGTTCTGACATGGTAATCAAGGAACTTTGCAAGTTTCCTTTTCCTATCAAATTCCTCCCTGCCGTCTTTCATAAACATTACACTCCAGACAAACAGCTGTTCTTCAACAAGACCTATAGAGCTTCCCACCTGTGTCTTGATTACGCTCTTGTTACAATTTGAAATTCATCCTTATCCCACACCTCTGAAGGACAAAGCCCATCTCAAAAGTTGACTCTTTTACAAAGGAAAAGCAAATCTTGTTCTAAGAACTCATCTTCCTCGTCTTGACTGATGTGGTTCAGAGGGTTGGGTGTCGTCCCACAGGTTGAAAGTTCACCAGTTCAATTCCCAGTCAAGGCATATGCCTAGGTTGTAGGTCAGATTCCCAGTCGGGGGTGTATGAGAGGCAACAGATAGATATTTCTCTCTTTCACATTGATGTTTCTCTCCCTCTCTTTCTCCCTCCCTTCCCCTCTCTCTAAAAATAAATAAATAAAATCCTTTTTTAAAAGGCAACTAATGAATACATAAATAGTAGAACAACAAATCGATATTTCTCTTTCCCACTCTCTCTCTAAAATCAATAAGTAAAAATAAAAACAAATAAAAAGAAAATTCAAAAACAAGGAAGTGAATATTATATATTGTTTAGGCACATATGCATATGATAACCATTTTTTTTTTAAGAGCAAAAGAATAAATGCAAAATTCAGAAGAGTGATTGGGTTGTAGGCATCTGGATGTTCCTTTGCATTATTAAAATATTAAGTAAATAAATTAATAAATAGAAAATAAAATCTACTTTTAAAAAAGAAGGCCAAGCACGGACCTTCTTTTGATGCTTATGAGTCAAGGATAATGATTAACCCTATTCTGTGCATCTGAGGTCCAGTTAAAACAAAAATAAAACCCAAGCAATCAATTGGAAAAATGGGCAAAAAGCCTGAATAGAAATTTCAATAGGGTAAAATGAATGTTCCATAAACATACAAAAAGGTCCTAAAGCTCACTAGTAACCAAGGAAATACAAATTAAAACAACAGTAAGATACCATTTCACAACTACTTAAATTGGCAAAAAAAAAACAAAAGACAAAATCAAGTAAAGAAATTAGAACAACGCAATTCTTTTACATTGCTGGCAACTGGAGCCATGTTGGCATCATCTAATAAGTGTGACTATATGCACACGTCCTGACCCAGCAATTCTACCCCTAGTAAATCCTCTAGTGAAACTCCAGCATATGTGTACATGTTTAAGAATGTTCGCAGCAGCAGTATTAATAATAGCACAAAACTAGAAACCACCAAATACCCACCAATAATAAAACAGACAAATTGTAGTACACTCTTTCAATGATATACAGTGAAAGTA
The DNA here is from genome assembly GCA_004026545.1 of Mormoops blainvillei. NCBI lineage: Eukaryota > Metazoa > Chordata > Mammalia > Chiroptera > Mormoopidae > Mormoops > Mormoops blainvillei. The sequence goes on along the minus strand of PVJD01000798.1, from coordinate 258,855 downwards.
AACACAGCTATATGCACCAACATGTGAGACTCTCAGGAACACGTTAAGAAAGGCAAGTCAGATAATAAATACCGTATGGCTCCATTTATGTGACATTCAAACATGTAACACTAAAACGTACTGTTTACAAACACACACTGATAAAACTATGCAGAAAAGTAAGAAAATACTAATCCCCCCAAAATTCAGGGCAGAGGTGAACTATGGGAAGAAGATAGGTTCAGGGAAGAGCATACAGGGGCTTTAGCAGTCATGGAAATGTACCTTTTCCTAAACTAGGTGGTATTAATTGCAATGTGATTCATTAAACCTTACATGTATTTTTTCCTTTTTTTAAACACTTCATATATATTTTATGAAAATTCTTTCATATCTACAGTATTTTATTAAAATTTTCTTTAAAAAAAGAACAAAATAACAGCCCTGGTTGGTGTGGCTCAGTGGGCTGAGTGCCAGCCTATGAAACCAAGGGTCACTGGTTCGATTCCCAGTCAGGGCACATGACTGGGTTGGTGGGCCTAGACCCCGGTTGGGGGCGTGTGAGAAGCAACCAATCGATGTACTGCACATCAATGTTTCTCTTCCTTTCTTTCTCCTTCTCTTCCCCTCTCTCTAAAAATAAATAAATAAAATCTTAAAAAAGAAAAAAAAAGAACAGAAGGCGATGAATAAGAAGCCTGGGAATATACAAAATTAGCATCCGAGGCAGGGAAGAGAGCAAGATTTTTGATTATGTAAATAGAAAGGTGCCTGGATGAAAAGTGGGGATGTAGATTCTAGGAGAGATTAATTTTATGTATGGAGACAGAACTGGGAAAGGGACCAAAAAGGGTGAAATTGTTTGAAAATGACCTCAACATGTCTCCTTCAGGTATAGAGAAAGAAGTAATACAGCAACTTCCATGAGAAGTCTAAGGGGTATGTTTCAGGACTGATTCTCAAAAGCTATCAATTTCAGGACATATACTAAAATGGCTACCTGTGCTTTGGAAAAGGAATGCTAAGATCATAACCCAGAGAAAGCAGGAGATAAAGAGATGAATGTAGACAAACAATGTTAGGGGAACAGGACCAAAGATTCACACTCAGTAGAAAGGTAGGGCCAGAGAAAGAAAAAGATCACATTTAGAGATAACAAGGTCTAGAGATTTCGGACAGAGAGGTAATATTGTGGTTTTGCTTTAGAAGTTTGCAATAAGAATACCACACATACAATGTCATTTCCAATAAGGTATTACTCTTTTCTATGAGAGCCACTGTTGCTTGCTTCCCGAAAAACCATTCTCTCCCTTCTTTCTTGGTAACATATCCCAATTTGCTTAGGTGTTAATGTACCCAACCCCAGGGATCAAATGTGATTAGTCTAAGCCAATTGCTGGTTGAATGGGCTAGGGATGGCAAATGACCAATTGAGATTTATGGGGAAATCTATTGGGAAGTTTCTGGAAAGAGTTTTCCTCTTTAATCAAAGGAGGAGTACAAGGTGGTAACAGTGGATAGCGGTTCATTTACTCTTGTCCCTTTCTTAGAATTCTGTTATATGAAGATGTGACACTTGGAGACAGCCATCATGTGACTTCAAGGCAAAAAATATGGGATGAAATCACATAAGCTAAGGATGGCTGAGCAGAAGGACAGCATAAGTCTGGGTCCCTGATGAAACAGAAAAGAAAAAAGAAAAAAAAAAAAAATCCTGAGATCATCTACCTCCAGACTTCTTGTTAAAAGGTTGTTTAGGAAGGAAAAAAAGGACAAGTGGACATATACAGACGCTGGAATCAGAAAGATATGGGTTGAAATCTTAGCTCATCTATTAATAGTTCTATGACTTTGGACATGTTAATTATCCTCTCTGAGCTTGTTTTCTGATCTATGTTAGGGTTGTTATAAGAATTACATAAAATAATAGGTAGCCCTGGCCAGGCACCTAGCAATCATCAATAAATATTAGTTTATTTTTCCTCTCACTTGAAGATAGACTCCATTTTTAAATTTCTCAATATCGCTCATGGAGGTTAATATAGTCCCTGGGGTATGAGAGTACTCAACAAAAATATGCTGAATGAAAGAAAGAGAACTTGAGGTCACTCTTGAAAATGAATAAGATATGACAGGACACAGTAAATAATTCTCCCAGTCTGGAAGAGTGGATCTGATTGACTTGGAGGGCTAAAGGGGGAGAGGCAGGAAAGGAGGCAAGCTGGGGACAGATGGGCATGGTATATAGATGTGCAATAGGCAGCTCTGGAAGGTCTTGGTGCTTTCTACTCCACATTTAGGTATTCTCTCCATCTAAATTCTAGTCTGCTCTCTTGAGTCCCTGAAAACCTTGCTACCTTTTATATTTTTCATTCCCAGCTACCTTTCACACCTGAAAAACGTTTGGTCCCAAGGTCTGTCTGTTCCTGTCTCCCTTCTCTCTGGCTTCCCCAGCTGCCTCTATGGTCTCTTAGAGACATGACATGGCCATCTGGGAAGGAAGATTCATCTCCTTTCATTCTCTGGAATGGTGAGGAAAGATACTGCTGTTGCTAGGTTACTTAAGCTGCTGGCACACTTTAACAACAGACTCTTATGCTCTTACCATAAGGCAACATGGGCCCCCAGATCCTCTTTATTTTTCTCATTTGGACCTTTGCAACAGCCTCCTAACTGGCCTCCATGCTTCTAAAATGCATGCCTGTTCCTATCTCTCTTTCATGTAAAATCCTTCATTTATTATTCACAGCCGCCAGAGGAGGCTCAAACTGGGAACCTTTGGACCAAATTTGGTTACCAGATGTACTGATGTGTTTTTATTTCTACAGGTTTAAAAAAAACAAATTGCCTTGGCTCAGCGGGTTGAGTGCCAGCCTGCAAACTGAAAGGTTGCTAGTTCGATTCCCCATCAGGGCATATGCCTGGGTTGTGGGCCAGGTCCCAGGTTGAGGTCATGTGAGAGGCAACTAATCAATGTATCTCTCACACATAGATGTTACTCTCCCTCTCTCTTTCTCCCTCCCTTCCCTCTCTCTGAAAATAAATGAATGAAATTTTTTGTAAAAAGAAGTTAAAAAAAATGAATAAATAAAATCTTTTTAAAATAAACTTGGGCAAACAAGTCTTTGCTGGAGATTTTCATTGGGGGATTTTACATAATAATCTGGATTTCTAGCTTCTGTTTAAAAACTGGAAGATGGAGCAAAGATCACTAAAAGCTGAGTGAAAAGGTTAGTCAGTCTCTACTCTCTTAGTAACTAGGGACTTGGTACTAGTTCAATAATTCCAATTCTACATGTTTTTGTTTTCCCCAGATTTTTTAATTTAAATTTTAATAAAGTGGGATTTTTTTGTTTAAGATTTTATGTATTTATTTTCAGAGAGTGTGGAAGGGAAGGGAGGGGGAGAAACATTGATGTGTGAGAGAAACACTGACAGGTCATCTCTCATACACCCTCAACTGGGGACCTGGCCTGCAACCCAGGCATGTGCCCTGACTGGGAATCGAACTGGGGACCTTTCGGTTCACAGGCTGGCACTCAGTCCACTGAGCCACACCAGCCAGGGTCCCAATCACACATTTTTTTAGGCAGTGGATTTTTTTACCCTGGCCCACAAAAGCTGCTTAGTACAACACATCCAATCTTTGCTGACCTCTCCAGTTCTAGCTGCCCTCACTTACACCTGTGAACTTTACACTATAGCAATATTTGCACAATGAACTATTTATATTTTCCCCAAACACACTGTATTGTTCTTACCTCTCTGTCTTTTTATGTATGTTCTTCCCTTGGCCTAGAATACCAGTCCCCTCCTGAACTCCAGGCTAAATTCCATTCAATCTTTAAAACTGCTCAGATATCACCTCTGGGAAACATCCCAAGGCTCCCTTCCTCCTTCATTCCTCCTCATCTCTGCATCTTGTACATTTTTTAATTGTTACATTTACACACTGTAAATTTTCTGTGTACATGTCAGTCTCTAGCACTACAGCGAACTCCTTAAAAACAGAATTTCTATCATTTACAGTGGTGTCTGCCACATAACAGCCACTCAACACATGTTTGATGAATGAGTATTTAAGAAAATAAGATAATAAATGACCTAAGGGAAACCAGAGCTGATGAGATTAGGGAGGGGTGGAGCTCCCAGTAACTCACATAGATTTCCATTTTTCGGTAGAGACCATAGTTAAGTAGCAAATTGTGAGTCATGCGGATTCGGTGAGGCTTCATTGGGTGGCCTTGTCCATAATAGTAATTTCCAACATCCCCTGAAGAAGAAAGAGTGACAGTTTCAATGACACAGTTAGACACACACTCCCAGGAGAACCCAGGAATTTTTCTAATAAACTCCTAGGCAAACTCTTTTTCTGGTCCCAGCCAGTGTGGCTCAGTTGGTTGGGCATTGTCCTGTGAACTGAAAGGCAGCAGGTTTGATTCCGGTCAGGGCACATGTTTGGATTGTAGGTTCGGTCCCCAGAAGCATGTACAGAAGGCAACCAATCGATATTCTTCTCTCACATCGATGCTTCTCGCACTCTTTCTCCCTCCCTACCCCTCTCTAAAATCAAAGATGATTTAAAAAACAAAAACCTCTCTTTCTGTCTTTCTGGTTCATTCTAGTCTCTAAAATTCTCACTCACCTTGAGGAAAGACAACTCCGAAAGAAAAAAAAAAAAAAGGCAGGGAATCCTGGAGAGGTCAGATGAATGTCAGTCTAGCCCAGTTTCTTCCCCTGGGACCCACAGGCACTACTAGAGAGTGTGATGGGTTCATTCCAAAGCTACTTGGGAACAGCAGACAGTGAGGTGACACTATCCCCAATGAATCCACTCGCACAACAGAAAAATAACCATCAATATTCAGAATTATTATAACCCACAGTTCACCTCTTGCACATAGTGACACTTTACGTGTCAGAGCACTTCCCATTCATTTTCTTATTGGATCCTCACAATAACCCTGTAAAATAGTTAAGACAGGGAGTTTTCTTCCCATTTATAGAAAACTAAACTTTTATCATCTCTTGTTTCGCCTGCAGCAATAGCCTTCTAATTGGTCCCTCTGCCTTCAATTCAAACTATCTGCCTCACTGTCACCAGTTACTCTCCTCATAAACAGCTCTGATAACATCACCCTCCTCAAAAACCCTTAATGGTTTCCCATGCCCTACACTATGAAGAATAAAGAACAATTTCAGCCTTGGCTGGGGTGGCTCAGTTGATTGAGTGCTGGCCTGAGAATCAAAAGGTTGCCAGTTCGATTCCCAGTCAGGGCACATGCCTGGGTTGCAGGCCAGGTCCCCGGTTGGGGGCGGTGTGAGAGGCAACGGATCAATGTATCTCTCACACATCGATGTCTCTCTCTCTTTCTCCCTCCCTTCTCCCTCCCTAAAAATAAATAAATCTTTAAAAAAAAGAAAAAGAAAAAAAGAACAACTTCAATAACCTGGCATTCAGGGACTTCCTTAATCTACCATTCCAGCTTCACCGCTACCCTCCTCCACAATTCTCTCCCTCTCCCTCCCTCTCTATCCTCTAACTGGTAATAGACAAACTACTACTGCCTTTGGGCCAAATACAATTGTATGCCTGTTTTTTTGTAAATAAAATTTTATTGGCACATAGCCATGCCCACGAGTTTATATACTGTCTACAGCTGACTACACATAATAGCACAGCTGAATAGTTAAATAATTGTGACAGAGACCCACCCATATGGCATGCAAAGCCTAAAATATTTACTAACTTTACAGAAAGTTTGCAGTATCTGCTCTAAACACACTAGATTATTATCAGCATCTTGAACATGGCACTCGCCTTCACAAAATATCCTTAGTTCAGACTGTCCCTTTTGACCTGGAAAGTCCTTCTGTCTCTGATGATCCCCATGCTACAAAGCCTAGCTCAAGCTCCAGACATATTCCTGATCAGAATAAATGGTCTCTTCCTCTCTGTGCAATTTGTGTATAGTACTTAATTCATTTTGTTTTGTGTCTGAATTACTGACATATCTATTTATATCCACAATACTGGGTGCTCCTTTAAGGCAAGGACAAATAAACCCTGTTATAACCCAGAGGCTCAATAAATATTCGAAGAGTTGAACTGAGTCTCAGAGAAGGTTAAGTGCCTGCTCAAGATGGCACAGGTAATGAGTGATCTGAGGGTCAACTCTTCTGACTTCCAATCCAGTGTGCTAAAAGCTACACTGGGTTTCCTAGGTACCTCCTTCAGTTTGCACTTAATCTAGATGACTCTTTGAATCTACTTGGTAGAAAGTTTCTGTAACAAAATTCCAAAATCTAGTGAACTGCACACCCAAAGATGTCTCCTCAGGAGTCCATCAGGATGAGGTGAATTTTTCAGCACCAGTGAAAAGAACATCTCAACCTCTTATCCATTGGTTTGGTAATGCCAGAAACAGGTTTCATTCCAGGGATCAATGCACTATGGGGAATGCCACCACCAGCATCCAAGCCACACTCCAATTCTCTTTGACATAGACATGGTGTGGGATAATGAGAAACTTCTAAACAGTTGGATGTTTTGGATTTCATCCTCTTCTATATTCCTCTTTAAATAGGCTTTATTTTTTTAGAACAACTGTAGATTTACAGAAAATTACATAGATAGTAGAGAGTTTTCAGATACCCACAACCAGTTTCCCCTATTATTAACATTTTACACTAGTAAAATAATTGTTATAACTAATCAATCAATATAGATACATTACCTCAAAGTCCATACTTAATTCAGATTTCCTTAGTTTTTATATAATATCCTTTCATCCTCTTCTCCTAATGTTAGTGATGCCTCTGGGAGCAGGGACTATGCTCTTAGCCTGAGCCACAAGCCAGAGTACAGCCGATAAGTGTACTCCCATTCAACCGGGACCCTTGTCCCATATAAACACAGGTTTTGAGATACAGTAGCAAGGAAGGTAGGCAAAAAAGTTGTTCCCAGGGCCCCTCAACTAACCTTATCAGCCATTGCGATGGGTAGAATAGGTTCTCAAGGCACTGGCTGACACATGCAGATGCAGATCCAATTTCTTGGCAGTCAGTAGTCACATGGTCAGTATCACAATAAATAATTAGATTCCTGCTTACCCATTTCTCTGGTATGGGCCTGATCCCTAGCAACTCTCTTGCCTATCAAGCCTGGATCTAGCCAAGGCTTAGACTTGAGGAACTAAGACACCTTGTCTATTTTTTTCACATTTCTAATTTTTTTATTTCAACATTTAAAATATTCACAGATGAAGTATTATATTCATTGACATCTCCATGAAAGATGTATCAAACAAAGCATATAGGTATTCCACAATTATAAGATACCTTACCTAGAAGGCTAAGGGAGTACCTGAAGGTGGGGCCCAGAGGCACCATCCTCTTAATAATTTTTAATTAGGTTGCTGAGAGACTATAAATTAAATAATTCTTTTTATTTAAATTCTAGTTTTAAACTTTAAAAACACTCTCCCTACTGTTCTCATAGTTTAATTTCACAGGAGAGTGACCTGAGGCTGGAAAGGTAAAGTGACTTGCTTAACACTGCAAAGCATCTGAGCAGCAGAGCCAAATCTGAGTCCCAAGCTAGTGACCTCACTGCAGAACTGTTTCTTCTTTCTTTTCTTATTACTTTTAAAAATATTATTTATGCTATTACAGTTGTCCAAATTTTTCCCCATTTGTTCCCCTCCACACAGTGCCCCCTACTCGCTTAGGCAATCCCCACATCACTGTTCATGTCCATGGGTCCTGCATATATGTTCCTTGGTTAATCCCTTCGCCTTCTTTCAACCAGTCCTCACCTCCTCCCTCCCCTCACAGTTTCTTAAAAAGTAAGAAGTCTTGACTTCCGGCCAAGGTGAAGGCATAGGCAGATACATTTTGCTTACTCGCACAACGAGAAGAAGGACAATAACCGATTGAAAAACAAAAAACAACCAGGTTGCCAAAAAAACAAACTGTGTGGAAGTCTTGACAACCAAAGAGTTAAAGAAGAAACATTCACCCAGACAGGCAGCTGGGGCAGAGAGGACACATGGCAAGGCAGAGGTTGGAGGACCAGGTGGTCCCACATTCATGTGCAGATGAATTGGGAGGAACAACTAGGGAGTGAGACCGATCGCACAACTGGGGATCTCTAGCTATAAAACGTGCAGGGGTTGCTATACCGGGAGAAAGTCCCAGTTTCACAGGAGAGTCTTTAGGAGGGGCCCACAGGGTCCTAGAACATACACAAACCCACGTACCCAGGAATCTGTATCAGAAGGGCCCAATTTGCTTGTAGGTAGTGGGGGAAGTGATTAAAAGTAGGGTAAGAGAGCAAGCAGCATTGTTCCCTCTCTGACCCCTCCCCCACATATAGGGCCACAACCCAGCGAAGTGGGTGCCCCACCCTGGCGAATACCTAGTCTCCACCCCTTACAATGTAACAGGTGAGCAAGATAAAGGAATATAGCCCAAATGAAAGAACAGATCAAAACTCTAGAAAAAGAACAGAGTGATAAGAAGATAGTTAACTTATCAGATGCAGGGTTCAAAACACTGATAATCAGGATGCTCACAGAAATGACTGAGTATGGTTGCAAAATAAAGAAAGAAGTGAAGGTTATACAAAGTAAAATAAAGAAAAATATACAGGGAACCAACAGTGAAGGGAAGGAAACCAGGACTCAAATCAATGATTTGGAACAAAAGAAGACATAAACATTCAATCGGAACAGAATGAAGAAACAAGAATTCCAAAAAATGAGGAGAGGCTTAGGAACCTCTGGGACAACTTTAAACGCTCCAACATCTGAATAATAGGGGTACCAGAAGAAAAAGAGGAACAGCAAGAAATTGAAAATTTACTTGAAAAAATAATGAAGGACAACTTCCCCAATCTGGCGTAGGAAATAGACATGCAAGTCCAGGAAGCTCAGCGAGTCCCAAAGAAGTTGGACCCAAGGAGGACCACACCAAGACACGTCATAATTAAATTACCAAAAATTAAAGACAAGGAGAGAATCTTAAAAGCAGCAAGAGAAAAGGAGACAGTTACCTACAAAGGAGTTCCCATAAGACCATAAGCTGATTTCTCAAAAGAAACCTTACAGGCAAGAAGGGGCAAGAAAGAAGTATTCAAAGTCATGAAAGACAAAGGCCTCCAAGAGACATCCAAGACATCCAAGAATACTCTATCCAGCAAAGCTATCATTTAGAATGGAAGGGCAGTAAAGCACTTCCCAGATAAGGCAAAGTTAAAGGAGTTCATCATCACCAAGCCCTTATTATATGAAATGTTAAAGGGACTTATCAAGCCAAAAAAGATGATCAAAACTACAAACAGTAGGCCCTGACTGGTGAAGCTGATTGGATTGAGTGTTGGTTTGTGAACCGAAAGGTCACTGGTTCAATTCCCAGTCAAGGCACAAGCCTGGGTTGTGAGCCAGGTCCCCAGATGGGGGTGTCTGAGAGGTAACCACACATTGATGTCTCTCTCTCTCTCTTTCTCCCTCCCTGCCCCTTTCTCTAAAAATGAAATAAAATCTAAAAAAATAATAATAAAAGTTTAAAAAATAAACTATGAACAGTAAAATGACAACAAACTCACAACTATCAACAACTGAACCTAAAAAACAAAAATAAAAACAAACTAAGCAAACAACAAGAACAGGAATATAATCACAGAAATAAAGATCACGTGGAAGGTTATCAGAGGGGAAGGGGAGTGGGGAGAATGGGGGAAAGGTTAAAGGGAATAAGAAGCATAACAGGTAGGTATAAAATAGACAGCAGGAGGTTAAGAACAGTATAGGAAATGGAGAAGCCAAAGAACTTATATGTACGACTCATGGACATGAACTAACTAAAGTGGGCAATGTTGGAGGGAGGGGGGTGCAGAGTGCAGGGGAAGAAAGGGGAGAAAACAATGGAACAACTGTAACAGCATAATCAATAAAATACATTTTTTGGGTTTTTTTTCAGAGAGGGGCAGGGAGGGAGAAAGAGAAGGAGAGAAACATCAATGTGTGGTTGCCTCTTGAGTGCTCCCTACTGGGGACCTGGCCCACAACCCAGGCATGTGCCCTGACTGGGAATCAAAATGGTGAAACATGGCGACCCTTTGGTTCGCATGCTGGCACTCAATCCACTGAACCACACATGCCAGGGCTTTTTCTTTTCTTTTTTTAAATAAAATATATTTAGGAAAACAAGAAAAAGTCAGAAGTCTTGCCTGGCCCAGTAACTCAGTTGATCATTCTGATGCACCAAGGCTGTGGGTTCAATCTTGGGTCAGAGCACACACAAGAAGCAACCAATGAATGCATAAATAAGTGGAAAAACAAATCAATGTTTCTCTCTCCTCTAAAAATCAATAAATAAAAAGTTAAAAACTTTAAAAAAATAAGAAGTCTCTCTTCTCTAAATACTGGGTCTTTTCCCCTTTTCTAAAATTTTTATTTATTGATTTTGAGAGGAAGCAGGGGGAGGAGAGAGAGGGAGAGGGAGAGAAACAGCAACTTGCTGTTCTACCCAGGTACGAAACCACTGGTTGATTTCTGTATGTGCCCTAACTGGGAATTGAATCCGCAACCTTGGTGCATTGGGATGACACTCCAAACTCAGCTCCCTGGCCAGGGTTCCATTTTTCTCTTTTTAAACCAGGAATGTGGAGATCACTAAACTGTGCAAACTGATATGGCTGCAAATTTATAGGATCCAGCCTCCAATGTGCCCTTACCACTGCCCAGCAATCCTTCCAAAGTTATTCTCCTAGCTCCCATTTCTACAGCAGCTATTTAACAGTTCTCTCTCTTCAAGATTCCTACTATACCAACTGCCCTCTGCTACTCTCAGGAAAAGGAATATTCTCCTACTTCCATCTCGAAAATTCCCTCAACTCTCCACATCGAACTTACCTACATTTGAACTTTTCCTTGTCATTCATCCTCTTATCAGGAAAGAGGTCCTGTTGAAGGCTACTGTTCCTACGTGTGCTCTGGTGTGCACCTCACCTGGTTTCCTCAAGAACCTCCATCATTACTACTTCCTCTATCTTTAAAAAAATTTTTTTTTATTTTTAGAGAGGAAAGGAGGGAAAGAAACATCACTATGTGGTTGCCTCTCATGTGCCCCCAACTGGGGACCTGGCCTGCAACCCAGGTATGTGCCCTGACTGGGAATGGAACCAGCAACCCTTTGCTTCCCAGTCTGGTGCTCAATCCACTGAGCCACACCAGCCAGGGTTACTTCCTCTATCTTGTATCTTCAGCCTCTCCTTCTCTCTGGCTATTTTCCATAAGAATTTGAATATGCTCAACAGTCCACCACTATATCTTCCCTTTATCAACAACCCTCTCTCTCTGCCCTAGACAAGCTTCATTAAAAAAGTTTTGGCCTGATGTCTTCCCTTCACCCACTTCTTTAGTTCCAAAACCTGCACGGGAAATAGTTCTTGCCAACACTTGGCCATTCCCTCCCTCTTTTGGTTAATGGAACCCAACACTTTTTGGTTCAATAATATCTCTGGCCATTCCATATGTATCTTTATTCATTTAGTTGACAAATATTTAGAGCCTACTGGGAGCTAGCACTGTTTTGGTTGAGCACAGAGAAGTAGATAAGACATGGTCCCTCTCCCTTAGGCGTTTACTATCTGTAGTAAGTATGAACAGCCCTGGCTGGCGTAGCTCAGTAGATTGAGCATTGGTCTGTGAACCAAAGGGTTGCTGTTTCGATTCCCCAGTCAAGGCACATGCCTGGGTTGCGGGCCAGGTCCCCAGTAGGGGGTGCACGAGAGGTAACCGCATATTGATGTTTCTCTCCCTCTCTTTCTCCCTCCCTTCCCCTCTGTCTAAAAATAAAATAAATAAAATCTTTAAAAAAAATGTATGAGCAAATAAATGGGCAATTCCAATACACAGTGACAGTGCTATGACAGGGGAGTACAGAGCATGAAGAACACTAGACTCTTTTTCCTCAGTCCACTTACTTAGAATTCCACCATGGGTCCTCCTCTTTTTTCACCCTAAATAACTTCTTGGATGACTGATTGTGTCCCCTTCTATAATAAAATTTCCATCTGTATGCTGACAACCACCAAAAACCTCTACTTTTCATTTCTGTCTTCTAAAGTGCAGACCAGAATGTCAAACTGACTACTGGGCACCTCTACCTGGATATGCCAAAGACATCTCAACGAGTACGCAAGTATTTCTTTAAACAAACAAACAAACAAACAAACAAAAAACCAAGTTATCAAATGATCTCCTCCAGATACTCAGCATCAACCTGCCCGAATCAGAAACCTGGGCTCCTTGCCTTCTTCCTCCATTCATGAATTAAATTTCTGTCCCAAAAGGAAAGTTCTAAGTTATAAACCTGATGATGTCACTAACCTGCATATAAAACTTCAATGATTCACCAGTGCCCCCAGAATACAGTACAGCTTCCTTAGGATAGTATGCCCAGACCTGCAGGATCAGGTCCCCATTTACTTCTCCAGACTCATCATTTGCAACCTTTTCCTTATCCCTGCTCCCTAGCTTCTACACTCTGTCCTTAAATCTATGCCTCAGACATACTGTATACAACTATACCCGCTGTGTTCCAAAGGTGCTGTCCTCTCTCTCACCTGTAAACTTGCTGTTAGCTTTGCCTTCCCTGTGCCAGGCTAATAACTCCTGTTCTTTAGGTCCTAACTGAGAGGGCACCTCCTTCCCTAACTCCCAAGGCTGGGCTGGCTGGTTGCCCCTTCGCACTGCCCGGCTAACCCCCTGAAGAGCTCCTTTATCCCAGCGAGGCACTGGAGAGCACTGCCGCTGCCTTTCCCCGCCTCCCAGCTGAGCTGAAGATGAGACGTGAATTGATCACCGCCCTGGTCCCAGCACCTAAATGCCACCTAGTTCAGAGTAAGCTGCTGGATAGAGTTCTGTGACATGAAAAAGTCGAATCCTTTTCCTTCCAACCTCAGGGGCCCCATTTCCCAGTACAACTGCAGTCGCTGCTCAGAGACTGGGGGCGGGACACGGGTGGCCACTAGCTGGTGATTCCTGAAGGGCTCTTCCCAAAAAGAACGAGGAAGGCAAGGGGCAGTGAAAGACCTTGGCATTCTCAGCAGGAAAATATACCCTTGCAACCTTCTCCATCCTATTCGGCCTCCCCCTTCGGACTCGGCCTCCCCTCTAGGAATCCCACCCACTCCAACTCTCCCCATCAGACTTCAGAATTCCCCACCAAGATCACTTCGGGCTTCCCCAAGCGACCCTCTTGGCCTCATCAGATTCTGCCCTCAGGCGCGACCTCCTTTCCATTCCTCTGAGCCTCCTACCTCAGGCCCGACCTCCTTTTCTCAGCTTCCTCCCTCAGCCTCTTCCCTCGGTCTCGACCTCCTTCCTCTGCCCGACCTCATTCCCCTCAGCCTCCTCCCTCAGCCCCGACCTCCCTTCCCCTCCAGCCTCCCTTCTCAGCCTTTGCCCAACGCCTCAGCCTCTCCCAGCCTCCCCTCTCAGGTCTCCTCAGCCTCCCGCTCCCGGATTCGGCCCGGCCAGGCCCCGCCCCCGCTGCGAGGACGGTGCTCACCGTCGTAGTAGTAACAGACTTTCCTCCGAGTGCCCTGTGTCTGCGCCATCTTGCTCGCCTCCCGTCCCTCCCGTCCGTCCGTCGGTCCGTCAGGCCTCCCGCCCGTGGCTCCGCTCAGCGTCCGACCCAGGGGGAGGGGGCGGGTCTCTAGCCCGCCCCGCCCGCCCCTCCTGGGCTCACCTATAGCCGCGCAGCCCGGGCACTGCTCCAGCCAATCAGCTTACGCAAGGAGGGCCCGGAACTCGGCAGGGGGCAAGGGCAGCCCGGAGAGGCAGCCCAGGGCCCCCTGGGCCTGTACCAAGACCCGCCACAGGGGGGTGGGGGAGCTGCTTAGGGACCGTACCATTAGCCTCGGGTGAAGAAAGCTGGTCTGTGAACTTCGCAGTCCCATTTAGGTGGTGCGAGCGTGCTTGGAGATCAGAAGCCAACTTTGTAATTTTACAGAGAATCCACTGAGGCCCACCGGGGGAGGAAAAGTGACTTGCACAAGGTCACTCAACAAGTGAAAGGGCTGAATCTGGATTAGAACTCAGGTTTGGAGGAGGGAGAAATTACCTGACAAATGAAATGAAAGTGCAGTCGACCAGGTACTTTACCAAGGTTATCTCAGTTATTCCAGTAATCCCTCACAACAGTTTTAAAGGAGGGCATTTTATCCCCATTTTACAGATATACATAATGAAGTTGAGACCTTTGTGACTTAAATTCAGTTTTCAATTGTACACGTATTTTGAATGACTACTATGCACCAGAGACACTGTAAAAGAGTGGCAGAACCCAGTCTTTCTTACTCCAAAGACAACCTCCCTGATGCCGTCACCCAAGAGGCCTAAGGCGTGCCTTTATACCGAAGGAAACTGTCCCCTTATACCGGTGCAGGGTTTCTCACCCTGTAGAAGCTGTTGACATTTTGGACTGGATGATTCTTTATTATAGGGGGCTGTCCTGTGCACTGAAGGATGTTCAGCAGCATCCTTGGTTCTATGCCTTCCCAGTTGTGACAACCAAAATTGTCTCCAGACATTGCATATCTCAGGGCAAGGGGGGAAGGGATCGGAGGGAGTATAAATTGCCCCCCACCCTACCCTGGAGAACCACTGCACTAGATTAGTCAATCAACTGCTCACCAGCTGAAAGACTGAAAAACACTGAGATGGGCTATTAAAATGAAAATAACAATACTAATATTTAGTGGCTGCTTATTATGTGCCAAATAAGTTACTCATTAGTGGTCCTATAGTGAATAAGATGCATTTTTATGCCTCTTTACAATTTAAAGGGTGCTTGGGCACTTGCATTCCTCATTTGGGAACTGCATTTGGGCCATTAATTATAAATAAAGGTAGCAGATCTATTATAGAAACAGCAAAGGACCAGGGAATAATTCTATTACCAGTTCTGTGCTGCTCCCTACCTAGGAATCTTTCTTGGCCTCCATTTCCCTCTTTATAAAGTGGAGAGAATAAGAATACAAAGTTCACAGACTCTACAGCCGCACACAGTGTCCAAACGAGGCCATGGGTATGGCAGCATTTTATAAAATGCAGAACAGAAATCACAAACTCAAATGCCAACAGAGTTAGGCAAGTGATATAAATGAGTGGATTTATATTATTTGTATTAATTTGATTCAAGCACTTTGGATGTTTTAAAAATTGAATTCTTTTTCACTTTCTTAAAGAAATGCATTTCCCCATCTTTCTTCAAACATGCCGCCATCTTAAGGTATCTTTAATTTTCTCAATTTTAATGGAAATGTGAGTGCAAAAAAAAAGTTAATTTTTTTCTTTAGTATAAGAACAGCACAAATATGACGACAAATAGCTACTAACGGTCGCATTGTCTGGCAGCAACAGGGAGTGGAAGGAACCCTGGCAAAGGAAGAGCTCATTAATAATGCCCCGCCTGAAGGGGTTGGCCGCTCCTCGGCTCCATGAGAACGGGTAACTCCAAGGGAACCAAATCCTCCTTTCCTTCTTTTTCTTTTAAGAGAAGCAGAAACCTGGAGTTTTACACAAAATCTCCTCAGTTTTATAAACTGACTACTAACTCAGTCTCTTATCAAGAGAGCAATAAGAGATATCCTTTTGAAATGTAAGTCAGATGATGTCATGGCTCTGCACAAAACCCTGGAAAGTTTCCTCAAAATGGCTCCTGCAAAGGCCACATGGCACCAGAGGACTTATCCCCTCCCTAAGGTAGTCAGTAGGTCTCCAATCAGGCGGGGGCAAGCTTCTGCCTCCGGCTGTTCCCTGTGCCCAGCTGGCTCCTCCCCTCCACAAGTGGCTCACTCACTCGCCTCCTTCAAATCTTTGCTCAGTCACCTTTTCGGAGACCTTCCCAGACCATCCTCTTTAAAAGTAACGAACTCCCCAAACATGACCTTTCTAAATCCCCTTATCCTGCCTTTTTTCTCCTTATCACTCATCACCTTGTAGCATACCATATCATTTACTTCCTTGTAAAGTTTATTTTCTGTCTTCCCTTACTAGAATGTAAGCTCCACAAGGGCAGAGGCTTAAAACAAAATATATCCTATGAGCTCAGAACTGTGCCTGACACAGTAGATGTTCAATAAATATTCATTAAATGCGTGGATTAACTCAAGATTTAAAAACATCTTGAAGGTGAGTCAAAATATATCTGAGGCCAAATATAGCCCTTGAATCAATAGCTGTAAAAATTGCTATTGCCCCTATATAATGGGAGGGGTAGGGTTCTGGGACACACCCAGTCCCTAGGAGGCTCTGGGTAGGGGTCGCCCTGAATTCTGGGGGGCAGAGATTTAAAGAGCCCATACAGGAAAGCATACAGACCTCCTCTTGGTCCCGAGCATCAGCAGGGCTGGAAAAAGTTCAGGCATCCCCTCATCCCAGCTTTCACCCCAATTCATGGTTATCATCTTCTGAACCCCCACTCTCCCCTCCCGATGGAAACTGGAGTGGGGAGCTGAGAGATGCACGATCTTCATCAACAGACAAACATTTATTGAGCTCCTGATGTGTGCCAGGCACCAAGCAAGAGCATAAAGAGGTATTAGATAAGGTTGCCCCCTCAAGGAGCTTCTTGATAACCAGAGGGAAGGAAAAGTGGGTGGGCAGAAACTGGTATTAATCACAGGCCTCTCTCCTTTCTCAGGTAGTCTCAGGAAGTGGGAGGGCCCAGAAAGGTATAGCTTGAACATGTGTCCAAGACATATATGCACAGGCTGCATGTGTGCAAGACACATGTGCAGAGCCCACACAAATAAAGAACCGGTGTATAAGCCATGAGAAGTGTATGTGTCACACTTGGGCAGGATTCACATACAGACTCCCTATGTGCATAGGCCACAGGAGTATGACACAAGCTCCAGCCCCCAGCTAGGACTCTCAGGGCTGGGGCTGGTATTGGCCCTCCGTGGCCGTGAAGAAGTCCTCCAGCACGCTGCGCAGATAGTCAAAGGTAGGCCGGTCCTCTGGGCGCTCCTTCCAGCACAGCATCATGAGGTGGTACAGCTCCTCTGGACAGTTGTCGGGTCGTACCATGCGGTAGCCTCGCTCCAGGTTCTGAATCACTTCAGGATTAGTCATCCCTGGAGGTCGATGGGAGAAAGAATATCAAGGCTCCAGGCTTTGGAAGTGCACAGACAGGGGCAGTGTTCAGGATATCTAACCATTACAGTGTGAGCACCAATCCAAAAAGATCTCTGTCCTCATCAATGGTAAGACCTTACTATAGGTACCTGCCAAATGTCAGTTGCGCCACTTGGAGTGTCTGCTATGGCTTGGACACTCAATCACACACGCCTGTTGGCTGCGAGACATTGGGTGAGTCATCTCACCTCTCTGAGCCTCAGTTTTCTCATTTGCAAAACAAAACAAATAGTAGCTCCTACCTCAGAGTTCTTGTGAGGATTGAATGAGGTAGTACCTATAAAGCACCTAGTGCCTGAAGAGAAACTGCACAAATAATACTTGTGATTATTATTATTATGTAGGGAAGGACATGGTGGTCAGAGCCCAGGGCAGGATGGGAGCCCACAGTTATGGCAGAGGTGAGGCTTCTCTAGCTTTGGGATCAAGAGGTGCTGCATTAGGGAGCCAGATGGGCTCTGGGCCCCCGCAAAGCAGACCCTGCATGGGGCAGAGGCCTACCAGGTCCCTCCATGACCCAGATGAAATAATTCTGGGGCCATTTCCCTCCCTTTGCGCTGATCCTGGCCCACGTGGCAGGCCCCTAGCATGCGGACCCTGAGAGGACTTGATCTGAAGAGCTGCATGATCATGGCAGGAGAAACAGCTGCCTGTTTCTAAATTCCCCATGTGGCCTCTTATTTCTCCTTCGGTCTTCTGAGAGGAGGCTGTGACAGGCAGTTTTCAAAGATTAAGCCCTTACAGGGTCCTGGTAAAGTAGAAGTTTCGCTCCTGCAAAGCTTGGGACTGAACCCTGCTCAAAAGACACCTTCTTCCCCAGGCCTTGCCCCTAGGAGGCCTCCAGCTATGGGTCCCTCACATTTCAAAATCAGCAAATTGAAGGACACAGGCCATGGAACTAAACACCAAGGTTAGAGCCAAGGCTGCAAACCCATAGGCTAAATCTAGCCTAAACACAGCCTACAGACCTACTTTGGTTTGGCCTCCAAAGCATTTTTAAACTATTTGAATCAATCACCAATGTTTGGAAATGGACAAATTTTTCTAATGCTGCCAGTTTTGGCTTCTCTTGAAAAAACAAAATCTGGTTTTTGGGCCCCTGTGCTTTAATGGCAACCATTTGCTGGAGCAGATGCACATTCACCCAGATCCCCAGTACTCTCCGTTGTCTCCCTGCCCCTGAAGCCATGTCAGTTGCCATTTATCATCATGCTTTCAACACCTTTTTTCTTCTAACAGAGACATTCTCTGTGGATTGGCCTCTATGGGCACAGTGGAGGAGCAGTGAGGGCCCTTGGCAGGATGACCGGAGTGTCCCTGGACTCTGTGATGGAGCAAGTCCAGTGCAGGGAAGTCCTTGAGGCTCTCATCCGATTCTAACGTGCCTTTACTTTCCTAGGAGCAAAGTTCTGTGCACGCTGCTCTCAGGATGTGGTAAGTAAGCTTCTACAAATCCGGCCACTGTGCTCCATGACCTCCGTGCCCTGTCTTTGTGTTCCATTTCCTTTTCCCAGTTTCCTAGCAAGTTCTTTTTAAAAAATTCCATCCCTGTCTTGGTTGAATGCAAGGTTAAAGGACTTTGTTCAGGAGATAAAGGGAGGGGTGGGAGAGGGTGGGAATTAGTTGTTTACACATCTCTCACTCTTTAGTCAGAAAGCCTCAAAGGGAAAGGAAGTCAGTGTTTAGCGAACACCTATTATGAGTCAAGCTCTTTCACAAATAGTTTCATATCAAGAAATAGGTGAAGTCACTTGCCCACACTCACTTGCCCGAAAGGGTGATCAATAACAAAACCGAACACTTGAGTGCTTAATATGGGCCAGGTAATATTCTAACCTTACATTTTACAGACGGGAAAAGAAGGGATGACCGAATCAAACAGAAAGTTAGTGTCATGGCAGATCTGGTAATGAAGGGAGGCCTCTTGTCTCCCAGGCCGAATCCTCCTCTGCCATACGAGGCTGCCAGTGTCAGAACTGAGGGGGAGAGCTGGGATTATTGAACGGAGAGACAGAGATCCAGAGACAGAGAAGGAAGCCAGCCGTGGCTGATGTGGTACCTCACTGGGGATATTGGAGTCGCATCTTTGAGAAGACGGAGAGAAGCAGCGAGAAAGTTTTAAGATTCTGAACCTGAGAAGAAGTGAGTGGAAAGACATGGATTTTGCTGCCCTTCTCCACCATCCTTTTCAGTTCCTGTCTTTGGCCCTGACCTGGGTAAGGGATGCGGCCATGGGTGACAATCTCCGTCAGCAGGATCCCGAAAGACCACACATCCGACTTGATGGTGAAGGTCCCATAGTTAATGGCTTCTGGTGCCGTCCACTTAATGGGAAACTTGGCCCCTGGGGAAAGGCAGAGTGAGATTACCTGGGTCCGCTAGGCCAGACCCTGTAGGCCCCAGGCTTCCCTTATATCCCACACCTACCCTCCCTGGCTGTGTACTCGTTGTCTTCAATGAGGCGTGCTAGGCCAAAATCTGCGATCTTGCAGCTCAGGGTGTCAGATACCAGGATGTTGGCAGCCCTCAGGTCACGGTGGATATAATTGCGTTCTTCAATGAATGCCATGCCCTCTGCAATCTGCAGGCCAGGCATAGGTCAGCTGTCGTGGGCTAGACATCCTTACCCCACTGACCTGTGCCCATGCTCAGCCCTCCCAAGTCTCCTTACTTGGGCTGCCATATCCAAGAGTTTGTTGATGGTCAGCTTGATGCCTGCAGGGGTCTTCAGAAAATCCACCAGACTCCCTGTGGGCAGAAGCAAGAGCTGCTGCCCCAAGCTGCCCCAAGCTGCCCCAGGGAGGATCCCCCAGACCTTGCTCCTCTAACAGAGGGGGGCAGGGTGGGTTGTAGAGGCAGTGTCTGACGTGGGGAAAGAAAGGGCTGAAAATGGAGGTGTATGTGTTCAGAGTGAGGATGCCTGGGAAGGTCTTTTCCCAGGGACCAGGAAGGGCCTTGCTTGAAAGGATCTGCAAGCTTTTTGTCACCAATAGGGTGGGGCCCAAACTCCTCAGCCAGGTATCCAAAGCCTGGCATGGCCCACTTTGTAGTTTCTTTCCCCCGCCCCTTCTGTTACTCATTCCACTCACCCTAGAAAATTTTAACATTTTTCACATAGACCATTGGGCTCTCACCCCAAAGTCTCTTTATTCCATCTCTGTCTGATAAAAATTCTGCTTTTCCTTTAATGGCCCAGCTAGACTATTCCTCTAGGAAGCCTTTCTAAATCCTACCAGACATAATAAATTACATCATCATCTACATTCCCTGTGACATGCTGGAACTTCCCTATGGCACGAACTCTGGTTTCCCTACTGTGCATAACTAAAATGAGATTTCCCTGATAGCAGGCACCTTGTTTTGTCCATCTGTGTTCCCAGTGCTCGGCCCAAAGTAAGCAGCAATTAAGTGTGTGCTGAATGCATTAAAAAGAGTATGGAAAGAGATGCCTGGGGGCCTGAGAGACTGGGAGTTACTAGATTGGAATTAGTGACTGCTGTCCCTTCTCAAGAGTTTAAAACTCTATGTGACGATGACAGCAACCTAAGTGTCCCCGCTATGAGTGCTGAATTAGTCACCAAAGATAAAGGCTTCACCCAGACACAGCAAATATGTGACATATACTGCCATTCCTCCCTTTTGCTCATGGCAGATGATACTAATCAATCCTAGTACTCACTTCCAATGAGCCTCAGAATCCTTCTCAACACAGAACCCCAAGCAACTACCAATTAAAGTTGGCTCACATGATAAAACCTATTTGCCATTTCCAGAATTCATCAGCCAATGAACAGCTTTTTTCCCTTCCTGAAAGGGGAGAGAGATCTTGTACTCCTAAAGAATCAGAGCAAGATAACACACTTGCTGAGCAGTTAATGTGACAGGCACTGCTCTAACTCCTCTATATGCATAACTCTTTCATTTCCATAAAGACCCGAGAAAGTTACTACTGCATTCTAATCACCATTTTACAGATGAGGAAACCATGGCAAAGAGAAGTGAAGTTATTAGGTCAAGGCCACAGAATTGTGAAGCCAGAATTCTAAGCCAAGCAGTCAGACGCTAGAGACCTTAATGACTTCTCTACATTATTTCTGGGTGAACCGCTTAGATTTCTGCTGTTATACATACTTAGGGAAACTGAGCACCAGATGCAGGTCAGGGACTTGGCCTGTGTCATACAGCAAGTCAGTGGTAAAACTTCGCCTGAAAATTCCTTTTTACAGTCCTGGGACTCTTACTCTGTCCAATTGCAGACCAAGGGAGGGGGAGGGGCCCACCGAGAACTGAAAAAGGGCTTTGGGGCAGATCTGGCCTCCCAAGACTCAGGGGCAGAAGGAAAAGAAATGGGATTAGGGAACCCCTCATTTCCTGAGAACAAGCATCCTCAGATGATTCAAGGTGGAGCTTTGAAGAAGGCAAAGGGACTGCAGGTCATGGATGATCAGCGCTGATTTCTCTTTCAGAGCCTGCCACCTTAGGCTGAGCTCCCAGACAAACTCAGAGGACACACTCTCTTCTCGACCCTCGAGGCGAATATTTGGGGGCCCAGGAAAACTCAAGCAACTTTCAGGGTTGAGCCAGAAAAGGCAGATCTCTCCTCCACCCTCTAGATTCGGAGCAGAGGGAGACCGCAGCGCCACCCAGCGGCGGCGCACGGCGGCGGCGCCCACCATTCTCCATGTATTCCGTGATGATGTAGATGGGCTCCTGGGTGACCACCGCGTAGAGCCGGACCAGCCGCTGGTGTTGCAACTGCTTCATGAGGTTGGCTTCGGCCAGGAAGGCGTTCGGGGACATGCTGCCCTGCTTCAGGCTCTTCACTGCCACCTTCGTGTGCCCGTTGTAGTACCCTGGGGTGAGGAGGGGTTGAAGGAAGTCACTCGGAGCCCGGCACCCAGAGGCACCCAGACTGTCGCGGGACTCTCACGACCTCAGCGGACGCCTCCCCTCCCCCCTCCCCGCAGCCCTGGAGGGCCTCACTCACCCATCCACACCTCCCCGAACTGGCCAGCCCCCAGCCGCTCCACCAGCTTCAGCGTCTCCCTGGGAACCTCCCACTCGTCCTCCCACCATGGCTTCTGGGGCTTCTGGGTCTGGCAGGGGCGACTCAACCGCGTGCATAACCCGTCCGAATTATCTGCAAGGACAAGGGAGGGAGTAGGACAGTGAATGTGGCGGGACTCGAGTACCCCCACCCAGTCCCCACTTCGCCAAGTCTCATCTAGGGGAAATGGATTGGCACGGGAGGTGTGGGGTTGTCACCCGCATCTCACCCACTGCCGGGCATGAAGGAGCATACTTAGTGATGGGTACAGGGTATCCCCGAGAGGGACTTGGGGGAGGCAGGCTGATAGGACACAGGCCAGGGAGCCTCAGGCCCACGTTTAAGGGGGGTACTGCTGCGCTCACTGGTGTAATGGCGGACCAGCTCGTGCAGGCCGGGAAAAGTGATGCGGGGGGAGATGTAGAAGCCTCCTTTGTCCAAGTTACGGATCTTGTAATGTTTTACCACCTCTCCCTGGTTCTGGTCGAAGTCCCGGACGGACAGAGAAAACGATCCTGAGTAAAAGAATGGATAAATGAAATCAAAAGAGGGGAAGGAGATGTCCTTCTGCGAGTGGCGCCTCGGGCACCGCGCCCCTCCCCACGGGCTCACCACGCCGGCACCTGGGCTCCCAGGCGCCAGCCCCGCGGCCCAGCCCATCGCGGTCCCGCCCAGCCTCTCACCAGCGGTGCTCTCGCTCTCCCGGATCAAGAAGGAGCCGTGCGTGTTCCCCGGAGCTAGGAGCTGCCGCTCGGCATCCTTGCGGCTCAGGCTCTTGAAGAACCAGCTGCGCAAGGCAAAAGAGAAAGCCGTCCTCTGTTGGAAGATTCTTCCTCCATCAGCCTTAAGCATTCACTATCACCTCTAGCACCCTTCCTCTGCTGTGGGGTCCCAGATCTGCTTGCTCCTACCCATCCCACGACGAGTCCCCCACTCACGGTTCGGGCTCCAGGCTGTTTGCTTTGGCCACGAAGTTGTAGGGGATGAAACCTTCCTGGCCGGTAGTCAGGGACTGTGCCTTCCACCACTCGCCGTTCCTGAGCAACAGCAGGTGGTCAGCGTAGCCTGCTCAGCCTTGGACTGGGCTGCAAACCCTCCCTGAGAGCCCCAGTTATTACATGCCACCCCACCCTCCAGCTCAGCACTTTTGAGCCTCCCATTTTGTCTCAAGGGCACAGACCAGTCAGGACCTGCAAGAGGGCTGCTGTACTGCGGATCCCCACTCCCTCATTACTACAGGGCAAGGATGGTGGCAGAGAGGGGCACTCACTGCTCCAGGATACGGAGCTGTTCACCCTTCTCGAAGCCCAGGTCTCCATCGTGAGAGGGCTCATAGCTGTACAGGGCGATAACCAGGTTATCTGTAAAGACAAGAAGTCAGAGAGAGCCAGCCTGAAACAGGCTGGGAGAATGAAGTTCAGCAGTTAAAGGGCAGAATGCAAGACTGGGGGCAAGAGAGGCAGGGCAGAGTAGAGAGTAGGTGGGGAGGAGATCCCTTATCTTCTGGGCCCTGCTGATTGAGGTCACCTTGCAGTGGAGAAGCTGGGGGATTGGAGCCCTCGTAGCTGACCAGTGGATCCCGCACCTCAGAGCCATTCCTCATGGGCAGCTGTGGGGTGGGGGATGAGAATGAGATCAGAGAGCAGGCGGCTGGGTCAGACCCTGGCTCCTCTCCCCACCTCCCAGTTCTTCTTCACGTCTTCAGCCTGGCTGGCCCTTATCCCTGAATTTGCCAACTACTTGCTGTGTGATCTTAGGAGAGTCCCCTTCCCTCTCTGGCCCTCTTTTCCTTTTTGTGTTGCAGGGGAGAGGGCCACTCTGTTATTTCAATGACCTATAGCGGTGGTCCATCTTGTTCACCTGAGCCGACTCCCTCACCAAGCCCCCTACCTTGCTTCTTACCGTGGCCTTGCCATCCAGTGGGACTATGGGGTAATGGCAGTTCTCACATACATCGATGTTTTCCATCCAGTCATCTTCAGGGTTTGAGCTGCAGCTACAGCCCATGGTCCCTGGGGGAATGGAGAGGGGATTTAAGGGGCTCCCCCGAGATCATTTGCCCAACATCAGAAATAGGAAGTTCTGGTAGTTCTCAGACATTCCCCAGCCCTGGGAACTTCCAGAAGGACCTGAGATTGCCAGCTCTCCTCCCCAGGCCCCCATTCACCAGCCATAGAAAAGCTGAAATGGGACCCAAACTACCAACTGATGCTCCCTCTAAGCCCCCGTGCCACCAGTCGAGTCACGCCAGGCCCCACCTTCCCACCTGGGATGGGCAAACCGCCACAGGCACCTTTGTTAGTCTAGCCGCCCGCTTCCTGCCTCTCCCCCAACCTCCCTCTCTCTGCCCATCCCCCATGTTGGGGGACTACCTACTGGAGATCGCATACTTCCCCCAATCCTTGGGGGGAGACCTAAGTTTTGATCTGCGCCTACCTGGGAGGTGTGTGCACCCCACTTCCTAATACAATTCCTTTCTCCAGTCCAGGAAGCTGAATAAAAAAGACTCCTGCTCCCGAAAGTCAGCCATCAGAGCTCTGCCCCCTCACCCCTCCCACACACGAAGTCTCCTTCAGAGGGTTCCTTCTGCTTCTCCCCAGAAGAAAATCCTTCAGCGGCCCTATTGGTGGTAACTTTTTTATTTGCTTGCTTTAGCAGTGGAAACTTTTTGTCAGATGAAATCAAGCAGAACCCCATAGACAAAGCTGCAAAAATGGAGCTGTTCTGCTTGAACCGAAGTGGGGCCCCTCTCCAAAGTCCCTAGCAGTCCCTGAGACGCCTCCTTCCCTGGGCTGCTCTTCAGGACTGCTTGGAAAGCACTAGTCCTCAGATAAAGTTTAACTTTCCATGCATTCCGGACCCTTTAATATCAGGATCAACTCCACCTCCTCAGTCTGTTCTGCTACAAATACGCAAATGAGCACCCCCACCCACGCACTCACACGGCCTGTGTTTTGAGCTAGTCTTGTCTCTCCCAAGCACTCCACACCATTTTCATACTTCATGCGTTTGCACATGTGATTCCCCTGCCTTGGAACGCTCTCTTTTTGTCCATTCATTGAACTCAACCTTCAAGGTTCAGCTCAAATATCACCTATTCTGTGAAGCCTTCCCAACGCCCTTCGCTCCTACAACCCTACCTGGAGCACAGTTGTCCGCTTAGGCACTGGGTGCCCTAACTAGACTGATTTATGTGTCAGCCCCACTGACTCTTCCAGCCCCTTCATGAGGTGGAGGAATCCCTCGTGAACAGAACCTGTGCTTTATTTGCCTCGGTGGCCCAGCACACAGAACTAGTTGTCACCAATAAATGTTGACTGGTATCTAGAAGGTTGATACACAGATTCTCTCCCAGACGAGAGAAAGCGAAAAAGTTCGTCACCACCAAACCAGTAACACAAGAAATGTTCAAGGCACTTATTTAAGAAGAAGAAGAAAAAAGATAAAAATATGAATAATAAAATGGCAATAACTACATACCTATCAATAATTATTTTAAATGTAAATAAATACAGTGCTCTAATCCAAAGACACAGGGTGGCTGAATGCATAAGAAAACAAGGCCCATACATATGCTGCCAACAAGAGACCCACTTCAGATGGAAAGACACACGCAGGTTGAAAGTAAAGGGATGGAAACTGATATTTCATGCAAATGGAAATGAAAAAGAAAAAGCTGAGGTAGCAATACTTATATCAGACAAAACAGACTTTAAAACAAAACCTATAACAAGAAACAAAGAAGGACATTTCATATATAATAGCCACAATTTGGAAGCAACCTAACTGTCCCTCGATAGACGATTGGATAAAGAAGATGTGGTATATGAGTATGTACGATGGAATATTACTCCACCGAAAACAAGAATGAAATCTTACCATTAGTAACATGGATGGACTTAGAGGGTATTATGATAAGTGAAATGAGTCAGAGAGAGAAAGACAAATGATTTTCCAAGGAAAGACCACATGATTTCATTTATATGTGGAATCTAAAGAACAGAATAAATAAACAAAAAACATAATCAAACTCATAGATACAGAGAACTGTTGGTTGCCAGATGGAAGCGGAGGTCGGGAGGCTGGGTAAAAAAGGTGAAGGGATTAAGGAGTTCAGATACGCAGTTATAAAATAGTTACTGAGTTGTAAAGTACAGACAGCATAGGGAACATAGTCAATAATATTGTAACGACTATGTTTGATGCCAGATGGGTACTAAACCCATTAGGGTGATCGATTTGTAAGTTATAGAAATGTCTATCCACTATGTTGTACACCTGAAACTAATATAATATTGAATGTCAACTGTGATTGAAAAATTAAAAAAAAAATTGTTAACTCCATACAGGGCTTTATTTTTTTAAAGTTTTTTAATTGTATTATTTTCCATTACCTTTTATCCCCCTTATAGCCCCCTCCCCTCGGCAATCACCACACTGTTGTCCATGTCCATGCATCCTTTTTCCCTTTTGAAAAACGTTTTTTAAATGCACAAATTCTCCCATAGGCAAAGGTCTTAGCAACCACAAGTCTAATCTCTGATTTTAGGTGAACAAACCAAGGTCCCACAGAAGCCTGCTTAAATTCACACAACTTTTGGGGGGTAGAACAAAGCTAGAGTTGTTAATCCATGCTGGGCCCAAGTGGAAGTGGAAGCAGGGGAGGTGTGTGTTAGCAAAACGTAAGCACATATGTCAATTATAGCTCAATTTAAAAAATAAATAAAAAGACTCAAGGGCAGGCCATAGAGTCAGAGATACCTAAGTTCAAACCCTGATTCTGACACTTACTGTGTGACTTTGCTGAAAACATTCTTCCTAAATCTCCCTTCACCTCTTCTGTTAAATGGAGACCATCATCCCTTTCTCACAAACTTACATAAATGTTAGCTTCGTTCATAGCTTAGAAAGACATCCACCAGTGCCCAGTCTGCCCTACCAACCCCTGCTTTGGAGGGTGGGAGAGTAGTACTGATAAATAATCCTCTTTGCTTTAAGCTCCTGTTCTTTTCTTTTCTTTTTAAAAATTTATTGATTTTACAGAGACGGAGAGGAAGGGAAAGAGAGAGAAACATCGATTTGTTGTTCCACTTATTTTATGCATTCATTGGTTGCTTCCTGTATATGCCTTGACTGGAGATCGAACTGACGACCTTGGTGTATGGGGACAACACTCTAACAGACTGAGCTATCTGGCCAAGGCCAAGCTCCAGTTTCTTACACTGAGATACTCATAAACTCTCATGGATCTGAGTCACCCGTGTGCATCTTCCCAGAGCATGTTCCTTGACTTTCTTCATATAGTTAAACTCAGATCTATAAGAGGAAAATGCAAAATATACACAGAATTTTAAGCCAAATCAAGGGAAAGGGGACACATTAACTCTTCCCCCTACAGTAAGGAGTCCTGGAGGGTGGTGGGGTATAAACATTTGAGAAATCCTGTTCATCCACGATTCACTCATCTGTGGCTGCAAATGGCTTTTTGACTGCTATTTTTATTATGGCCAGGAACTGGTTAGTAGTAAAAGCCTCCAGAAAAGGATTGATGACAACCTGGAATCAGCCTAAGATGAACTGAGCTCTCTAGTAAGGTCGTGAGCATCCTGTTGTTTGTGATACTCGAACAGGCCTTGGAAAACCACAGGTTGGTTATATTGCAGCGAGAACGCCAATACAAGATGGAGTGTGGATTGAGATCATTAAGGTCCCTTCCAAGCCTGACATTCTTAGAGGCTTCTGAAAAGGGTAAGAGAAAGCCCTGGGTTGTGTGGCTCAGTTGATTGGGTGTCATCCAGTGGAGCTAGGGGTCTTGGGTCAATTCCTAGTCGGGTCACGTGCCTGGGCCGGTTAGGTTCCAGGTCTGCATGTGTGCGATAGGCACCGTGCCAGAGGCGGTCAATTGATGTTTCTCTCCCTCTCTTTCCCCCTCCCTTCCCCTCTCTGTAAAAATAAATAAATAAATAAACTTTAAAAGAAATAAATGCAGGATTGATGTTATAAAGAAATCTGCAACTTTTTTTTTAAAGATTTTACTTATTTATTTTTAGAGAAGGGGGAGGGAGGGAGAAAGAGAGGGAGAGAAACATCAGTGTGTGGTTGCCTCTCGTGTGCCCCCTACCAGAGACCTGGCCTGCAACCCAGGCATGTGCCCTGGCTGGGAATCAAACCAGCAACCCTCTGATTCACAGCCCTGCACTCAATCCACTGAGCCACACCAGCCAGGGAAAATAAATAAAATGTTTAAGTAAATAAATAAATAAAGCAAGCAGTGAGGAGAGGCCAGGAGAAGGGCAGAAGGAATCTAGGCTAAAAATCATAGGGTTGGTACCTGGTCCAGGCTGGAGTCACCCGGGGAGGGCAAAGAAGCCACAAGGTAATGGGTTAGGATCCAGGAGGTCCTGATCCTGGACTGAATGTGGGCCTACCAGAGAGGACCTGACATCCCTAAAGACTGGGACCATGAGTGAGAAAAAGTCAAGCCGTGTTAAATGAAGCCGAAAAGAACTCTAACTCTGCCAGTATCCGACCCCTAGTGTTTCTTCTGTGCCTTGTTTTATGCTCCTGAAGTCCTCCAGCTACAGGCAGCAGACCCTGCTCTCTACGAAAGGTGAGCTTTGGAGTATGGGGCCCAGCAGCTATTAGAAGACCCTGGGACGTGTCAATGTCAGAGATTATTTTGGCGAGGGGTGAAAGCCACTGGCAGCGATATGCTCCTAGAAGGTCCCAGGATAATGCTGTAGGTCTGCAGGTTATTTCAATATTTTAAAAGCCTGAAGGGAAATTGTATTACTATTTGTTTCTTAGTTTGATAAATTGTATTATTGTTTCTTTAGTGCCAACTTAGTTAAGCCTCTGATTAAAATTTCAACTAGTAAACAAGAAAATTAGTACCTAAATGAGGTAGTTTAATGGCAAAAACTTCAAAATCATGAGCTCCATGGGTGTTGGGGTGGGTAGGGAGGGTAAGTACAACAGGGGAAGGGTAAAGGAGTCTTTGGGAGGGAAGAGTTTAGATGCACTAATGAAATTTATCAGCTTAATTTTAAAGATGGAAAAGCTAGGGGATCAGAGAAGTTAAGTAATTTTCCCAGTAGCACATAAGGACTCTTGGCAGAGGCAAAACTCAAATCAGGCCCCTACCTCCTTTATCAAGATACTCTCCTCTACCCTTTACTCCCCGGAAAGTCTAAAGAGGGTGCGGGATCCTGAGAGGTCATGGAAGAAATGGGCAGGGAGGCAGGTCCTACTGGACGGGATCCACTCTTCATCAAAAGTGTAATCATTGTGCCCTGGCTGGTGTAGCTCAGTGGATTGAGCGTGGGCCTGGGAACCAAAGGGTTCCCAGTTTGATTCCCCAGTTCAACGCACATTCCTGGGTTGTGGGCCGGGTCCCCAGTAGGAGGTGCGCAAGAGGCAGCCACACATTGATGTTTCTCCCCCTCTTCCCCTCTGTCTAAAAATAAAAGAAATAAAATATTTTTAAAAATCAGTTAAAAAAAAAAGTGTAATCATTGCCCTGGCTGGTGTGGCTCAGTGGATTGAGCACCGGCCTGCGAACTGAAAGGTCACCGGTTCAATTCCTGGTCGGGGCACATGACTGGGTTGCGGACCAGGTCCCCGGCTGAGGACATATGAGAGGCAACTGATTGAGGTATCTCTCCCACGTTGATGTTTCTCTCCCTCTCTCTTTCCCTCCCTTTCCCTCTCTCTAAAAATAAAAACATTAAAAAAAAAAGTGTAATCATTGTGCTGTTAACAAAGTCCTTTCCCTCCAAGATTCTCCCTCTGTCTAGAATGCATGTTTCTGAGTATACCTTTACCTGACTGGTGAGTACAAGTCCATATATATGGAGGTCTACAATTCAGTGAGCATCATGCTAATGTGTGTATAGCCATGGGGGTATATGAATCTGTGGGTGCAGATGGATGTATATAAAGTGAGGTATACATAGTTTGTGCCTGTCCCTGTGTAATTGGGAAATCTTATACGCATACATCTTTTTATGTAAGATGTGGGTCCTATTCTTCGGGTCTTTGTTTGACAGATATTGCTGAGTAGCCAAAATAGTATAACCAGGTTAATAAATGAGGTCACTAAAAAGAAACTCAAAATTAAAGCTTAATATAATTTTTTCATTGTCTGAAAAAAAAAAGAAGAGGAAAAAAATCCCAGAAATCCCCAGGGCTCTCAGAACCAGCAATGAGGGCAGATTCTGGGTGAATAAAACAGGACATTCTCTTCTCCCAACTCAGGGATTCAAGGTCAATGGCAGGATTCGTAGATTCTAGACCTCTTCTGCCTAGGGTCTGGAATGTTCTCAGTCAAACTCAAGGCTGCCTATGGTCCACAGAGCATTTTGTGCCAATCAGAAGGGACATCCCTCCCTGGGGTTTAAAAATTCGGAGCGTGGAGTGAAGGTTAGATTTCAGTCCTCAGCCCTTCTTGCCCCTCAGTGAAGTGTCCAACGCACACTGTGGCCCTGCTATGTAGAAACTGATCAAAAACCCAGGCCGTGGGAAGTCCTGGACTAGCTTTTCTGATCCCAGGCTTGTTTAGGAATCATATCAGGATGAGTTCGGCTGATTCTTGCTAACTTGTCTACTTTTATCAACTCCATTAACATTATCATACACATTATCTGGCCTGCTGGTCCTAGAATGTGTTTTGCCCCCTTAAAAAAGAAAAAAGAAAAAGGCAACACTTTTCATCCCCTCAACTGTAAACCTGTTCATTTATTGACTATTCTGTCCGAAATGTGTGCCAGCGTCTTGCCTGGGTTTCTCAGGCTAACCCTTTCGGTGACGAGCAGACAGGCGATCCTACCGCAGGCCGCCATTGTACCACGGCCACCTTGGGGCAAAATCAGTCAGGAATAGTTTAAGACATTTTCTTGGCCTTTTTCCTTGGCTAAGATTTGGTTATTGGCAAAGTTGCAAATGTTCAATGCAGAGTTTTAGTTTTAGCTACAGATGCCCATACAGAACCCTGCTCACAGTATTCAAGAATCAGGGTTGGAAAGGCAAAAAAAAAAAAAAAAATCAGGGTTGGTGGCATGGTAAATAATTTCTACTGGGTAAAATAGGGATGTATCCTGAATTGTCTCTTTTTCATGTGCTCCTTTTTAATATAATATATTTTAACTTAATATAATATAATTTTGAATGACCTCTGTGAGTTCAGAGTTCCCAAAAATAGAGAATGCAAAGATAAGTCTTCTCTTACAAGCAAACAAGTTCGATTTATTCTCACAAACTAGGAGTGGCTTGAACATAGAACTGATTCTGCTAGTTAATTGTTGCCATAAAGAAGAGCTAAAGGGCAGTTATTCTAAAGCTGGCATTTTGGACAGAGGCCCTCCAACTGGTAATTTACATGTGCCTGGTAATCCCTTGTAGTGAACCCCCTCCCTCGTGAACCTCTGTGTGCATTTTGCATTAAGGGGATTTTATCAGGATGAAGCTTTACTTACAGATTGACTATCCATGCTGCTTTATGAACCTTTCTGAGAGTCTGCAGGTCATGGAGGCTAAGCTCACCATATCCATGTCATGGTGACCCTAGTTCAATCCCAAGGTCTCCTAGTCACTCACTGGCAGAGGGCTTTTGGGCGGGTTACTGAATCTTTCCCAGCTTCCCTCAGTGACTGCTACAAAATGAGAATAAAAACAGTACCTGCATCTGGGGCTATTGTGAGCATTACATATGACATATAGATGATCCCTTATAATAAAATGCTTAACATGGAGCTTGGCATATAGTAAGGGCTAAATAAATGAAAATAATAATTATTTGAAGAAAGTATGAACATTTCATTACATGTTTAACCCCATGTAATGGGGTTCAAATTATGAATTCTTTTCCAGGCTAAAATTATGAATTCTTTTATTTTCTTTTTTTTTAATATTTTGGTACTTTCATGGACCATCTTTTCACCTTTAATATATTTACCTAAAATGAAACTTTACTACAATAAATGGAAAACTAGTATCACCAGCCATAAATAGAAATCAGTATAGGTTAAAATAAACACATAATATAATACGTAAATTTGCATTTGTAAACGTTCATTCCTTACCCCCTAAAATCACTCACCCACATCAATGGTGCACAGACCATGTTTTTGGAAATGCCGCACTGTGAGACAACTTTGAGCTTAGGCCCTTGTCAGTGAGTTAGAGGGGGCACAATTTTCTTAATTAGCTACCCTATTGACAAAATTTAATCTGTTTCTTATGTGCCAAGCTCTGATATAGCGCTGGGGACACAGAGGGAGCAAACAGAGAAATCTCCATCCACCTTGCCCTGTCCTCTGTGACAGAAGGGGGTGCCTCTCTGGCGGGTCACTCTATTTTCACAGTAAGTCAAAAGTCCCCTATTCAGCTCACTGATCGGTAATGTCTGTGACTTCCAACAACACTGGCAATACAAAACAGCAATACTTGCCAGGAAACAGCACCTCAAAGTCACCACAATTACCCACTTACCAAGTTAACGACGGTTAGCTAAAAGCTAAAAAGGTGGGGTAGATTTCCATGTATTGACTTGGAAAGACGTCCTAGACATAACATGGTAAAAAGTTACAGAACAGAATATAGGGTATAAGCCTATTTGCATTTAAATATGTATATATAGGGATTCTTTTAAGCTGGGTTCTGTGCTAAGCCTTTATTTGCATGATTTCATGTAATACGCATAATAATCGTATGAAGTAAGTGCTATTATTATCCCCATGTTACAAATGCAAAAACTGAGGCCCATGTGGGGTAAAGAGATTTGTCTGAGGCCTCATAACAAACAAATAAGTGGTGGAATGGCCACTGAATCTGGATCTACCTGCCCCCAGAGACTAGGTTCTTAACTGTGAGGCTTTTCAGCAGCCATACATAGGAAATTCTGGAAGGACGCACACCCAATTGTCCACAGCGAGTATCTCCCAGGAGTGAGATTGGAGGGGGCTGCATTTCCTGTATTTCTTTATACGCCAAGCCCTGGCTGGTGTGGCTCGGCAGATTGAGCGCCGGCCTGCAAACCGAAAGGTTGCCAGTTTGATTCCCAGTGAGGGCATGTGCCTGGCTTGTGGACCAGGTCCCCAGGTGGGGTCATGTGAGAGGCAATGTATCTCTTGCACATCGATGTTTCTCTTCTTCTCTTTCTCCCTCCCTTCCCTCTTTTTAGAGAGAGTCTAAAAATAAATAAATAAAATCTTTATCTGCCTCTACACTGTTTGAATATTTGAAATTCAAACCGTGTGCTAATTTTGTACTTGAAAACCAAAAACAACAAGACCACCGTCAAGGTAAACATTCTGCTAAAAGACACAATCATTTGAGGAGGATCAACTCTATGGTCCACCCTTCCATTCCTTTCCTCATCTCAAAAGACATAGGCATAGGAGAAGCGATACCGGGAAAGAAAAAGTTCCTGCAATCAAGGAAGTTTAGGAAACATGGGGTCAGACAAAATCAATCTGGCTCCTTCTCTGGAGGGACTGGCGGAGCTTTAACAAGTTCATGTTCACCATGAAGCTAATACAGGACAGTTTGTAGCTGAGGCCATGTTGATATGACCCCCTTTTCTTTCCAGGTGCCTCACGGAACTAAAGCTGCTTAGAACAAGCACTGGAAATGCAACTCCAGGTACTTTAAAACCAATGTTGAAGTTTGTTGTTAGAGGAGGCCACAACCCTGGATGGTATCCTGGACCTGCCTGTCCCCATGCCGCCCACACACCAGCTTCTCTCAGCATTGCTGTCATTGAATTAAGCTTGGCCTTGAAGCCATCAGCTTGTGGGTATGTGTATGGAGTTGTAGGGTCCAGTGTGTGTTGTATGTGCAGTCCCTGCCTCTGAGCATACATGTGCACATAAGTTTTCAAATGATGATACGTATGGCGTTTGGGATAGGGAGGGTGCGTGAGTGTGGGTAGCTGTGTGGGGGACCCTCTTCTAAAGCAGAGCCTAATCTACAATTCTCACACCCACTATACACAGGAAACAAGCTCATTTGCAAAGCTACACCACAAGGTGAGGCAATGGGTGGTTCGCTGGCCTGCCAAGTGCTGAGCAGTTGTGATTCTGGGTGTGGACTGCCCTCCCTTTGGTGCACACTTGCAGGAGGAGAGAGGACCAAACCTCTGTTTAGCACCTACTATGTGTCAGTATTACCCACAGTATATCATAGTCAGATTCTCTCTTCAATTAGCCACAAGCACTTTGTAAGGGAGCGATTCATCATTGCTTCTTTACAGATAAGTAAACTGGAGTTCGGAGAGGTGAATACACTTGTTCAAGAAAATGGCAGAACCAGAATTGTACCTGGGACTGCCTGCCTCTGAAATGCATGCTTTTTGCACTGGCTCTCTTGCATTTGGTTTTGATCTGAGGTCTCTGCCCTCAAGGTACCCGAGGAACAGAACGCAGGGACAGTGACCTTGGCTTCGTTTTAGGTACTCTCCAAAACAGGCTTTTGTTCTCCTCAGAACTGCCTTAACTCTTCCAGGGAGCCTTCTCCAAATCACCGAAGTGATGTCTTCTCCCATCCTCTGAACCCTCAGCCTATTCTCTTGCCCCATCACTTGGCCCTTTTCCCTTTGAGAAGAACATCTGACCCTCAGCCCTGAGTCATCTATCAGCAGAGGCTGATAGGGGGGTTGGGAGACTGCTTATGCCCGCCCAGGGTGTAGATAAGCCTCCTTCATGAGCAGGGAGAGCCCCTGTGCTCCCTTGTCCCCACAAAAGTCTGCAGGTCTTGGAGCTAGGGACAGAAGAAAGGTTGGGATATGCCGGCTAGATGGAAATTGTGTGTCAAGAAAAACTCCAATGTCAGGGGAAACTTGGAGAGTCTGGGGCAGGCAGGGACTCCCCCCATAACCTGAAAGCCGAGAGACAGTGAGGGGGTGGGCAGCTAGCTGAATATGCTTTCCTAGGTCTCCACCTTGCCAGGGTTTGAAGCAGGAATGCACAGGATGAAGCGGATGCCCTCCGCATGCCGAGGCGTTGTGCGTGGGGCTGCGGAGGCGGAGGCGAGCAAGGGGAGAGGGGAGGGCATCCGCGACACTTGGCTGAGGCAGGAGTGGCTACTTTCCAGATGGAAGTTCAAACGTTCCTCATCCAAGGCCAACCACACCCCTGTCTGGGATGAAAATAGCCCTTCCTCTCTCTCCCTCCCCTTTCTCACTGCTCCAACTTCCCAGCTTCTGGTCAGACACTTCCACCCTGGAAGTCCCATCCCAGATGATAAATATGTCCTCACATATCCATCCACTCCCAATGGGAGGCTCCTCCCTCTCTCAGGCAATGTTGGCCACTGAGGCTAAAATTACTTCCCTCATGTCCATCTGGATGCTCTGGGTGGCTCTGATCTCTCTCATGAGATTCTTGTCATTGGGGTCTGCCCCAGCAACCAGAAGGATTCCTGGGTCCCTTGACTCAAGGCTGTCCATTACCCCAGTCCATGTGGGGTCACAGCCTAGACCATCATTCTTTCCCAAGACCTGGCTCTGCCACCATGTTGCTGAGAGACTATGGCGACGGGGTGCCTGGCCCTCTCTGGGTGTCAGGTGGCTCATCCATCATGGGACGAAGGACCGGATTTGGAGACTGTGCATGTGCTGACAAAGCGAGCGCTGGACTTGGGATCTCTGGAGGCCTTTTTAATGCCTGACAGTCCCTGCACTAGATTTCCCAGCGAGGTGGAGGTCCACGGCGGGCAGTGCGGCAGAACCAAGGGCCAACGACACGCAGGAAAGAGGATCTGGCCGCTTTGTGTGCTTCCTACCTGACCTCTAGCAAGGTTCTTCTGTCCCCTAGCCTAAAGGGCTGCTGTATAGCCAGGTAGCCTGGCCCCATGCGGAAGGGAAGCCCCCTGCTATCAGGCCCCCCACCACAGCCCTGGACCCCCGTTCCCAGTATTCCTTACCTGCCCAGCCCAGGAGCCCTCTGGCCCCATTCACATGGTCCTCCTGGCCTAGCTTGGCTGCCCGGGCAATTTCGGCTCCCCTCACCGGCTCGTAGCCACCACCTGACTCCTCGCGCCCACGTTCCACCCTGACTTCCTGCCTCCTCCTGAGGGCTCTGCAGCCAACCGGGCCCCAGCAGCCCAACCACAAGCCTCCATCGCCCCAAGCTTCCTGCCACCATAGCCCCCTACCCCTTAGTCCCTGAGGGTCCTGTACATCTCCAGGCCTCACCCTACTCACGCTGAGGGTGGCACTTGGAGGAGAAGGGAAAATATTTTATGGAATCTTCCACTCGCCCTTTGGGGTGCACCTGGATAAGAGATTCAAGGGCAGCCTTTAAACCCCAATGAGCAGGGGCAAGTGGACACACACTCAGTTGTCAGAGAAAGGTGAGAAGCACTGTTGTCACAGTCTGAGAGCTGAAGGACCCTTTCATTACAGTCTGAGGCAAAGGAAACATCACTTCAGAGTCAGAGGAGAGTCCAATATCCCTGCTAAGTAGTTGGCGATAGTCAGATGTCAGGCTAACGTGACTGCTGCAGTCAGAATAACAGCTATATCATTTCAGGGCAGAGGACAATAGTTTTATTATAGTCAGACAGTAGGCTGACACTCCTCTGACAGACAGAACGCTGGACAACGAGCTGTTTAAGGAAGTGGCAGGATAACACTCACTAATTATGGCTGGAGAGTAGGGGATCACTTCTAATTCAGGTAGAGGCATGGCCATAGACCCCATTAAAGGTACGGGACCTGGCACCATCTCCTGCAACAGATGGAAGACAGATCAAACACCCCTTCCCCAGCACCCAGGTGCAGGCAGTGGACTGGCAGCACTTTCTGTTACAGGCAGGAGACGGGAACCTTGTCTCGAGCAGCAAGCGGGCCAAGAATCTCCCTTTAACCTGGGGCAACACTGAAGGTGGCACCCATCAGAGGCTGAGGGCCAGGTCATCAGTGTTATGTGAAACTGCCTGTGGCCTTTATCAGGCCCAAGAGCCTTAACCCCTCCCAGAAAAAAAAGTATAAATGCGTCACCAACCCATGAGCTACACTGAGTGAGCAGGCTGGGGGAAGGGTGCCCACAAAGCATTGTTGGGGTTTGTGAGGTGGAAGCTGATGCTGTGTGCACCTCAGCTGCCAGAGAGAGGGGGGAGACAGGAAATGGGTGGGGGGAAGAGGAAGCCTGAGTTGGAAAGTCAGACTAAGAGGGTAACACAGAAACAAAAGCAAAGAGATGCAAAGTTTCAAAAAAAACTACAGTGATACAGAGCCCAGAGTCTGGGCTACAGACCTCAGCCAGCTCCCCTTGTTATGAACCTAAGCTTCACAGGAAATCTCTAGACCTCAGCACCATAGTAATACCATGGGCGATAGCAATGATAAGCAATTGATAGTTCACATTTATGGAGTGCTTACTGTGCATTATCTCATGTAACACATGTCCACCTACTTGTGGGGTGAGAATTAGTACTTTGAGTTTAGAGGTAAAGAAACAGATTCCGAAATTAAGGGACCTCCTCAAGGTCTGATAGAAATAAATGGTGGGGCTGGCTTCGAATCTGGGTCTATCAGATCCGGCATTCTTCAGCTGCCCATTTACCCAAGTCACCTTCCATGGGGGTCATTTAGGATTTTAAGCTCTTTCCCAGTTCGGATCTGGATAAGACAGATAGCTAGAGCTAGAACTGTGGAGGAGGTGGGAATGGGTTAGTTCATGTCCACACCCAACCCTGCCCTTCTCTCCTGCAGTGGAAACCCTGGTCCCAGCAACAGAACACACTCAGAGATCTTGGCCTGAATAAATGAAAAGAGACCTTGATGGGAAGCAGAGAGGGCATTTATTGAGGAGCCTGGGAGTCTGTAGGCTCTTACTCCCCTCCCCCGCCCCGCCCCAACAGCTGGGGCAGCAGCAGGAAGAGGATGCTGGCTGGCGCTTTATGCTCCCAGGGCTGAGTGTACCCACCAACCCCCACCCCTGCCAGGTGCTGGCGCCTGTGAACCATCCCTCGCTTTCCCCTGTCCAGGTGGGCTGGGGAAAGGGCAGTGGGTGGCTCAGCAGGCACGCAGGTTCCTCTTAGCAGAGCGTGAAGCGCCGAGTGCTGATATTCATGCGTGTGAGGCCGAGGTGCCGCAGCGGCGGGGCCAGGGCCAGGCCGGCCCCCCGCTCCAACTCCAGCTCCAGCTCGGCCTCGTCCAGCAGCTCTTGGTGCAGATGACAGGCTTGGTCCACCTTCAGCCGATGCAGCTGGG
This sequence comes from Mormoops blainvillei, assembly GCA_004026545.1. Taxonomy (NCBI): domain Eukaryota; kingdom Metazoa; phylum Chordata; class Mammalia; order Chiroptera; family Mormoopidae; genus Mormoops; species Mormoops blainvillei. The sequence goes on along the minus strand of PVJD01000798.1, from coordinate 220,403 downwards.
TCCGCAGGCGAAGCAGCTGCCTCGCCAGCTGCCGGTCCTGAGCCTGCATCTCCCGCTGCGGTCGAGAGGGGGCATCAGCGAGCTGCACCGGCCCTCAGCCGCTTTCGCCCCTTCTTTCCTTCCTCTCAACACCCTAGGTCTTTGCACTGGCTGTGTCCTCCACACCACTTCTCGTCCCAGTTCGATCTCTCCCCATCTCTCTGCCCTTGCTGCACACTGATGCTTCTAAACACAAGCCAAGAAGCCACTATCAAACACACAGGTGCCTGGGGCCCTGTTCCAGATAAAGAAGTGGAATCTCCAGCTGGGAGCCTGAACCTCTTTGATATTTACACATTGAGTTAAGAGCCACCTATTCAACATTCACCTCCTCAGATTCTGCCTCCAGCGTGGTCAGTGCCTCATTTTGTACTTCACAGTATCTGTGGGTACAGCAATTCCCACAGTAAGGGAGCCCACGCCCTCCCCATCTGTAACTGGTAACTTGAAAGGCAGGCTCTGTCCCTTCAACCACAGACACACGAGGTCAGTAGATTGAATGGAATCCTTCAGTAAGTCTCCCTGAATAAAGCACAGAACAAATGCATTCTTGGCTCCTCAGCTCCTGAACACAGCCACAAAAATGGGCAGTTGCTGGAGGAGAGGTCCATTCTCATCCCCGCCCCACACCTGTGGTCTTGGAAGATTACCCCGAAGACCCTCTGCAAGGCTGCCCACCCTACCAGACTCACCAGCTCCCGTCGGAGCCACTCAAGGGCAGAGTCCATTGAGTTGAAGCCGCAGATGGCCCCAGGTTCCCCCGGCCTGGGTCCAGCTCGGGTCCTGCGCCAGGCCTGGCTCTGAACCTGGGCTGTCCACTCCAGATATGAGGGCCGCCGTGTTTGCAGCTGTAGCTTGGCTGTCAGCGCCTTCACAGAGTCCAGGCTTTCTTCCTCTTCATCCTCCTCATCGTTTTCACCCACTGCCTGGAATTTCAGTGGCCCCAGGGACATGGTAGGTTTGGGGTGAGTCACAGAACAAGGCTGCAGCTCCAGGATTAGGGAAAGGCTGGCAATATTGCCCAGGGAGAGGTGGCTGAGGGTGAAAGAAGTGTGCCAGGGAGTATGCGATGGTGAATGCTCAAGGTGGATTGGGGAGCCTGAGTACGTTGGGGTGAGTGAGTGGATGGGCGTGGGAGACAGTGAGCAAGGGCTGGGATTTTCCTGGACTGCTAACCCTGGAGCCACGTGATGCCCATCCGTTTGGGACAGGAGAAGCCCTGCTCCTTTGGCCCCTTAGATGGATTTTATTGGCTTTGCTCAGAAGGAGACACCCAGTTTCCCAGAAAGGAAGTTGCTCCAGGATGAGAAAAGCCTCACCAACACCAGCATCTTGGCCCTCTTCCCAAGACCCAAGTAAGAGAGTGGGGAGGAGACAGGAGGCTGACAAGCTGCCCCTGTCCTCACTCATGGCACTGGCCCTTTAGCAAAGGAAGTGTCCAGAGCCCTGGTCCAGGAATCAGGAGACTTGGATTCTGGCGCTGTCGGTGTGGGGCCTTGGATAAGTCACCGACTCTCTGTTGGGACATATCTTTGATTTCAAGCTATTCTATAAGGAAGTTTAGGTTCCCTCGGAAATCTTTCAGGGACTGTGTGCAGGATAAGGGCGCAGCTGTGGTTGGGCTCCTAGGCCTTCCTCTCCTGGCCCTTCCCAGGGCTTCAACCAGAGCAGTGCTCTTTTGTAAACTTTGTACTGAAATGTGACATACAAACAGAAAAATTCACATATCATAAATACATGGCTTTATGAATTTTCCCAAACTAAACATACTTATAACTAGCACCCAGATCAAGCAACAGTGTACTGTTCTACCACCATTCAGGCTGGGATATCCTTTGTGCTCCTGGTCTGTTACTACTCTCTAAAGGGTAATACTACCCTAATTTCTCACAGCACAGGTTAGTTTAGACTTTTAAAAAAATACTTTCCAGTGGTTCTCAAACTTTAGCATGCATCACCTGGAAAACTTGTTCAACAAAGATTGCTGGGCTCCGACCAGCGTGGTTCTGTTGGTTGAACGTTGTCCTGCAAAGGGAAAGGTCTACGATTCCAGGTCAGTGCACATGCCTGGGTGGCAGGCCTATTCCCCCCCAACCCCTCCTCCCCTTTGGGGAGCCTGCATTCAAGAGAGAGGTAACCTATTGATGTTTCTCTCCCTTTCTTTCTCCAAGCCTTCCCCTCTCTCGAAAAATAAGTAAATAAAATCTTGAAAAAAAAGAAATTATTACAAAATTTCTTTATAAAAAAAATTTCTATGCCTCATGGATGGGGGGAGGGGTGGCATAATTTGCATTTCTGATAAATTCCCATCCCAGCAGTTGCTGCTGGTCTGGAAGTTCACAATTTGTACTTTTATGTCTGGTTCCTTCCATACAGTATTTCCAATTTTATGTTTATATTATGGGGGTCCACCTATGATTTTTTTTTTAATTGATTGAGTTTTTGGAGAGAGAGAGAGAGAGGAAGGGAAAGGGAGAAAGAGAAACATCAATTTGTTGTTCCACTTTTTTATGTATTCGTTGGTTGCTTCTTGTATGTGCCCTGACTGGGGATTGAACCCACAACCTGGGTGTATCAGGATGATGCTGTAACCAACTGAGCTGCCCTGCCAGGGCCTCACTCACACACACAAACACACACACACACACACACACACACAGAAGCTAGGAACCTAATGGACCAGAGGAGCTTCGAAGGCAGAAGTCCATCTTATTCTTAGTAATCAGCACTTAACACTGTGTAGGCATGAACACAGTGCAGGCATCCGCGTTTAAGAAATGAAAGGATAATTGGATAGATGGATTGATGAGTCCTCCAGCAAACTGGTTCAATCTCAAGTAAATTACCAGTTAAGTGTGACTCTTGCCAGGCTGAAAACCCTATGAACAGAACTAGAACTCAGTCATTCTTTGGTTCCAACACTAAATATAGAGCCCAGCTCAGTGTATGGGCAATTCATATTTGGTCAAAGGATGGAGTAATAGGGGATGGGGCTCCAGAAGACAGGACTAAACCAGAAGTGGCCACCAAAGAGGGCTCCCTCAGGCAGGGACTTCCAGCTGTGGTGGGCGAGGGGTGCCAGGTATACAGCTGCCTGTATTTAAGGTGGACCAAGGGATTTCTCCCACCCAGCCTCAAATGTAAAGGAGGAAGTAGGCAGTTCCCCATTTTTTACACCCACACTTTCCACCTCTTCCACCAGGGTCCAGGAGAAGAGATGGTATTTTCCTTTCTTTTTTGAGTCAACAGGGTGCCAGCACTTCAGTCCAAAAAAGTCAAAAATATCCTTTCTGTCGATCTGTGGCAGTCTATGGACTCGCACAGGAAGAGACAGTTCACAGAGCTAGCGTTGTTTTGCCTCCGGTCTTCAGCGGTATATTCTGTTATTTTGTGAGACGTTCTGGGGGGAAAGAAAGGAAGAAAAAAAAAAGAAAAGAAAAGAAATTGAATGCCTCCTGTGAATCAGGCTCGAGGTTAAGGGCTTAAGCAAGATTATTCTCGCACTACACAGATGGCGAAATTAAGGTTTCCTTAACAAGCTCTGTCTGAGGTTCTCGCTAAAAGGTGCTGGCAGTAAGGGGGAAATTGTGTGATCCCTTGGTCCAACGGGCCTCCTTAACAGCTGCCCAGCCAGTTCCTGTCCCTTTCTGAGCCCACGTCCTATCCGGCCAGATGCTCCTGGAGTCTGTCCTTTTGCTGGGTCCCAGGCGCACCACAAGCAGAACGGAGTTTTCGTAACTGATTCGTACCAGTCGCACCCAAGCTGAGCTCTTGCCGGGCCCAGAGGCGCCCCGACTGCGCGGCCCGCTTTGCGTTACCGGTCACCACCTGCTGCTGTCTCCAGGGCCCCAGGCGACTCTAGACCTTGCTATTGCGTAGTGTTGACTCCATCGAGAAACGGTGAGCTTGGCAGGGGAGAGCCCGGAGTTCGGGACCTCGCGCCTCCGTGGGGAGAGGGAAAGGAGCAAGGGCAGTTGGAGCTGGTCCATTAGATCCAATTTTATAAAACCGTTTTCCCTTCTCCTGATGGGTGGCGGGGGATACTAAGCCTAAACCCGTCCATCCCCAGGGTTGCGAGTGACTCTGGCACCGTCATGCTGCGCTGAAAGGACCTGCGCGTGCTACACCTGGACATAGGGGGCGTGGAAGCGACGCTGGACATAGCCCGCGCCATCGAGATCCGCCACGGGTGCACCCGAGGTCCTTAAGCTGCCCCTATCCCGCAACAAGGAGAGTAAACGGGGGCAACTGAACAAGTGTATTCAGCAGCTAGTGTTATCCAGGGGCACAGATGATGGCTTAGGGTATGCAGGGAGGTCAGCAGTGCTTGGAGAGGCGGGAGCTGCGGAATCAAGGGGCTGGAAGGGCATGAGTGAGATGATGCTACTTTCACAGATCCCCTGACTTCCTTTCCCAGGCGCTGTCCTCCCTGGAATCGATCATCACCTCCTATCCCTTCTTCTACCGTCCCAAGGACTTGAGATTAGGCGACGCCTGGCACTTCCATCCCCCACCCCCCGCCACCGCGAATGCTTCTACAAGAGAGTAGCTCTCGAGGTGGGTGCGGTCGTGGGGGCCTGAGGCTGTGGAAGGGCAGGGCCTGGGAGGAGCACAGGGACGTGACACTCACTGGGTACTCTAGACCCGGCCTTCCCCGTTCCCTGCCCCCGCTCCCTGCGCCGCAGACCAACGCGTGGCGGCTGAGTGAGGTGAACGAGGACGTCTGCATGTGTCCCCGTTACCCCCGCGTGGTGATTGTGCCTCCCGCTGTGGATGACGACACGCTGGCACGCAGCACCTTTACCAGGGAGGCCGCTTCGCGTGCTCAGCTACCCCCACGCTCCAAGTGGAACCGTGAGACCCACCTCTCCCCAGACTGGCTGCTAGGACCAACCGCGTCCCTACTGGGCCCTTTTTTGCATTGGCCGGGCCAATTCGCTGCCCCGCTGCTGCCCCGGCTGCAGGCTTGCAGCCCTTTCTGGCAGTGCCAGATGGTGCCTCCAACAGGCCCCGCCCGCTCTGCTCAATTCAGGGTTCCCCATCCTGGCCCCGCCCTCTCCCGGGTTTCAAAGTCTAAACTCCCTGGCCCCGCCCCCTGGCCGCTGACGGCTAGTCTTTTCGCGGTCAACCCAGGACCCACTCAGTCTACTCCTCGTGTCCCTCCTCATCCTCCCACAAGCAACCAGGACTTGGGTCCGATGCTTGTGAGTTCTGTTCGTAAGGTCTCTGTGCCCCAGCCCGCTCCTGCCAGCTCTGACCCGCTCCAGTGTGTAGACCTGGCCGGGAGGTTCTCTGAGCGAAGTCCCTGAACCAGGGCTGGTGGGTACAGCTTCCGGAACTGAGTCCATGTTTGCAGGTACTGCTACTTTCCAGCCAGCCTCTGATGGGGCCGCAGAAGCAGCGCTGCGCTGAGGATGAGGAGCTGCTGCGGCTGTGCTGGCGGGGGCTCGCCCTGGGGCCTCTCTTCATCGTGGATATGCGCTCGACCCAGACGGCCAAACAGGTCTGCATGACTGGCAGCGGCACGGAATCCAAGGCCGCCTACCCTGGCTGGAAACGGCTGCACCAGCCGCTGGAGAGGTAAGGGGGCTTTCCATCCTCTCCCAGGCTCTCCTGCAGGACTCTTAATGGATAGGGGAAGGAGAATGGAGGGGTAAGGGTTGTCTTACAGGAACCTTGAGGACTGTCATGCAATTCCTGGTACCCATCCCACTAGGTGGGCATCCCCACTTATACAACCCCATTCCAATTCTGCTGGAAAGGAAAAGCATCTCTTTACATTAAATTGAAAACTGTCTTCCAGGAACAACTTCACCACACACACACACACACCTCTGCACTGGTCCCAGGCCCCTGCCCTGAGAACTGTACCTGCCCAGCTGTATCTCCAGATGATGATAGTACCAAGAGGAGGTCCCGAGGTAGTTTTTGTGCTTTGAGGAGGGTGCACTGGTGCACTGCTCCCCTACCCAGAATACAAAGCTCTGTTTATTCATTCGTTCAACCAACATTGAGCACAAAGGCTGAGATGGTGGCTAGCCCAGACATGGCTGAGAGATCAGTAGTAAACGGCAGTGGGCAGATAAGAGTTCAGTGTGATAAGTAGCAGCACAGAGGAGCTGCTCCTCTCTTAGTATAGGTAGTCTAAAAAAAGATTCTCTGGCCCTGACTGGTGTGGCTGAGTGGATTGAGCACCGTCTCGCGAACCAAATGGTTGCCAGTTCCATTCCCAGTCAGGGCACATGCCTGGGTTGCAGGCCAGGTCCCCAGTGGTGGGCATGGGAGAGGCAACCACACATTGATGTTTCTCTCCCTCTCTTTCTCCCTCTCTTCCCCTCTAAAAATAAAGAAATAAAATCTTTTTAACAATCTGAGAATAAGATGTTTTAGCTGAGACTGGAGCGAGGAGGACGAGTTACAGAGGGTGGGAGAATGACAGTCCATGGGGAAAGCACTGCAGGTGTTTAGGAGCTGGGAGCCTGACCGTTTGTCCTGTTTGGGGAACTGCAAGTAACATTCAGAATTGTGGGAGTGCAGTGTGTGAACTGGAGGTAGAGAGAGTGGGGCAAACGAGGAGACAGCGGCCAGAGCTAAGATCTTGAATGCCATGATTATGAGCTTAGACTTTGTCCTAAAGGCAGTGGGGAGCTTACTGAAGGGTTTTAAAATGGAAATGTAAGCCCTGGCCGGGTAGGCTCAGTTGTTTAGGGTATCATCCTGATACACTAAGGTTATATGTTCGATCTCTGGTCAGGGCACATACAAGAATCAACCAATAGCCCTGGCTGGCGTAGCTCAGCGGATTGAGCGCTGGACTGAGAAGCGAAGGGTCACCAGTTCCATTCCCAGTCAGGGCACATACCTGGGCTGTGGGCCAGGTCCCCAGTGGGGGACACATGAGAGGCAACCACACACTGATGTTTGTCTCCCTCTTTCTCCCTCCCTCCCTTCCCCTCTCTCTAAAAGTAAATAAAATCTTTTTTTAAAAAAAAGGAATCAACCAATGAATGCATGGGTAAATAGAACAATAAATTGATGTTTCTCTCTTTATAAATCCCCCTTCCTCTCTCCCTCTGAAAATCAATAAATAAAAAATAAAATAAAATAAAAATTGGATGTAAAATGCAGCATAGGGAATACAGTCAATAATATTGTAATAACTATGTATAGTGTCAGATGGGTACTAGACTTATGGGGTGATCACTTTGTGAGTTATACAAAAGTCTAATCACTACATTATACACTTGAAATTAATATTGCATGTCAACTGTAATTAAAAAATAAAAATTAAAAAGATTTTCTGGCACGGGGCTACTGGTGATCCTCAGCAGAGCTGTTTCAGGGAAGTAAGAGCAGATACCAGAATCCTAAGAGTATCGTGTTTTTCTTGTCAGAATGGGGCTCCCCAGAGAATACTGTTTTACTCCCATCAAACTGGGGTACTTAAAGGCTACTATGACATTTTCATCAAATTGGTAGTGTCCCAGGGCATTCTGTGTCTCCCCAGAGTGCTGTGAGACTCCTCCCCAGGTAACGCTGTGCACCTCTCAGCGGGTTGCCCCAAAGGGTAATGAGTCTCCTCCCTCAGATTAGGGAATCCTCAAGGACACTGAATCATTTCCATCAGATTAGGTGGGCTCCCTGAAGGGTCCTGCCTCGCTCTTGTCAGATGGGCTCCTCTGAAGGTTCTATTTCTCCCTCTTTGATCTGGAGCGTTAGTACCCAGGATGTGCTCACCAGAGCCTGGCCTGGGGGAGGGGTTAACAGACTCCCACTTATACAGGGGGCGGCCCCTACAGGAAAGCTTTGCGCGCCTGGTGGAGGCCTGTGGGGACCTGGAGCAGAGCACGGACCACTGGCTTAGTTGACCAGAGGGCTGCTGCTGGCTGGAAGATGTGAGGGAGGCACTGAGCACTGCCTACCTAGCAGCCCAGAGAATGGAGAGGTTAAGACTCTTCACCCTGCAAGACGGAGAACAGGGCGGGATGGGCAGGGCTCTCAATCTTTGAGCACAAAACCATACCTCGGTAAGCAAATACAGCCTAGAACTATAGCAATTCGATTCCTGTCCTGGCCACCGCAGGCAGGGAAGCGGCCTGAGTTCCGGTGCATGGAGATGAAGGCATGGACAGCACCCCGCTGGTGACTTCACTGGCCCAACTCACCCTGGACCCCTTGAGCAGGACCATGGCTGGATTCCAAGAACGGGTGGAGCAGGAGTGGATCCAGGTAAATGGCTACCCAGCCCTACGCCTCCATCCAGAAACCCCGCTTCCTTGTGCCCATTGCTCTGCCCCACCTCAGGTTGGCCACCCCTTCCAGCTGCGCTGTGCCCACTCGGCCTTCTCCCACGCCCGCCCCAAGCATGAGGCACCCACCTTTCTCCTCTTCCTGGACTGTGTGTGGCAGCTGAGCCGCCAGTTCCCACTGCCGCTGGAGTCTGGGGAGCGGCTGCTGTCAGCACTGTCTGAGCACGCCGAGGCCTCCCCTTTTGGCACCTTCCTCTGCAACAGTGAAAAGGACAGGCGAGCTAAGGGGATGCTAAGGTGGGTTAGGGGACAGGTACATGACAGGGTCAGACACCTGCTGCTCAGCACCTTACTTCCTTAGGAGATATCTTTCCCTTTCAGATGAGTTCCTCTCTTAGGAAAACTCCATGTGGCCTCTCCTTTCCTACCTCCAAATCTCACTCATTCCCCTAACTTAACCCAGAGGTGGAGGGCCCAAGGCCTGTCCTTTAGACCTACCCATGCTGTCTACACTCAAGAGCAGTTGCACCCCTTGCTTAAAAACAAGGACTGAAAGGTAAAGGTGCTGCAAATAGAAACTATTTCTGGGGCTCTTTATCACATTGCAGTGTTGATTCTAGTAAAGCAGTAGAGGTTGAAAGCTGAGTCCAAGTGTTTGGGCTCAGATTCCAGCTCCATCACTCACCTGTTGGATAAACAGAAGCAAACCTGCATCTCAGTTTGCTCATCAGCAGTAAAGACAGGATCGTAATCACAGCCATAACCTGCTGGGGGTAGGGAGGGGACAGCGGAGTTAAAGCACGCAAAGTGCTTTGCACAGTGCTTGGCATGTAGTTGGCACACTAGTGGGTTACTTTTATTATTTGGTTGGCTTGTTGCATATGCTCCTCATAAGCCCCGAAAAGCCATCTTCCTGTCTTAAGACTCAAATGTGGGGAGGATGCACTCCTCTCCAGGAAGATAATTATCTTTTGTTGCCTAGTCCCCACTCCCTTTGTTTTTACTAACTCCACTCTTGGGTCACCCAGGTTAGAAACCTTTGTCTTGTTCACCTCCCTCCCCCCATCCTTTATGGTTAGTCTTTCTCCTAAAAATTTCTTAGCTTGATCCTCTCCCGTCAAGGTTCCTGCTACCAACCCCAATCCAAATCCATGTTCCTCTCCATGTGGACCATTGGAACGGTCTTCACACTGCTCTCATTGTCTCCACTTGTTTTTTAAAAAAAATTCATCAGTCCTATCAACAGTCACCTTGGGCCCTTTTCCACTTCCTCCATTTCGCCTTTGCAGTTCCCCCTCCTAAGTGAGCACCTGGTGAAGTTCCGCTGCTAGAACCAGCTCAAATGGCTTGTCCCTAATCAACCCTCCCTGACACTTTCAGGGGAAGCTAAGCAGAACTCCGGGCCTTTGTCTTGTTCTGTTTTATTCTAGTGCCCGGTACAGGATCTGACTGGCAATAACATTTGCAGGAAAAAGGAGAGGCTATCATTGTCCCTGGGTGGCTGTCACCCTAATAAGAATTCCAGAGCACATAGCTGACTCTGAAAACTCCCTCACTCCCTCCAGATGCCTGTATGATGTAAGAACTCAAATGGACTCCTTGTGGCCTGGGCTCAACCAGTCAAAAAGAGCAATGAAAACTCAGGAACCCCCTCTGTGGAGCCCCAGAGCCTCCGGCTGTGGCAAGGTGACTCTCCCTTCCCTAGGGAGTTATCCTCTCTGCTTAGCTTTCTTACCTGTCCTCCTCTTCTTCCTCAGGCCTGTTTCTGCACTGGACCCGTCCACCTGAGCATTCAGAGGTAGTATGGGAGAAGGTGTGGCAAACAGTGACAGATACAGAGAAGACAAAAGACTCTCAGCCAATAGTTTCCACCTGTGAGCCCCAGCCCTAGGTGCTGGCATCTTGTAGAGTGGCTGAGATGTTCCTGCGACCTCTCCGTGCCCCTCAGCACCCTTGGACCTTGGAGGAGGGTGCCTGCAACCAGCCCAGCCCTGGTCCATAATACTGAAGGTGCAGGTTTGAAGTGTCCAAAGTGTAGGGAGGTCCAAATAATAAAGGTATCAGCTGACTGGGGTGTCACACTGAGAAGGGAAAGTGACTAAACAGACCCCACAAAATATCTGACCAGGAGCCATGTATTTCCAAACTAATTTATTATTTCTCAAGAGTCCAAAAGTTTCTGTGAGCCCTGGTCTGGAAACTTTTCCCTGGTCAGGACGGAGACACAGCTTCTCAGGCCTCAAACTCGAATTCAAAGTACTGTGGGTCGAAGTAGTGGATGCGGACATAACCATCTTCTCCACCACTGCTGTAGCTGGAAAGAGACAGCCAGGGCCAGTCAGATACCTGCTCTGGGGGAGGCAGGCCTGGGAGGCAGGGATGGGGGGCAGGGACCAGACCCGGGCTGAGCTCAGCTCCCTGCACCCGGCCCTACCTCTTGCCATCAGGATGGAAGGCGACACTGTTGATAGGTCCAAAGTGACCCTTGACTCTTCCAAACTCTTCCTCAAAGGCCAAATGGAAGAACCTGGAGATAAAATGGTGGTGAGAAGGAGCAGTTAATTTACTCTCCATCTCCTTCCAAAATACTCTGGAGGAACCACTCCCCAATACAAACTATAAAATGGGGAAACTGGGATATGGGGAATTGGATGTGAACATTAAGTTAGGGGAAGGTCAGGCCCAAGTGGCTGCCTGCATACATAGCTAACACCTCCTTGTGACGTGCTGGGCAGCGCTCTAAGAGCTCAGTAAGTGCTAACTCATTTATTTAATCTGCACAATTTAATGAGACAAGTATATTATCACTGTCCCCATTATATGGACAAGGATATAGGCTATATAGGCACAGAGAAATAGAATGATGTGGCTAGGGTGCCGGAGTGAGCCCGAGGTCATGCTCTTAACCGTTTGCTATATTACACACTTGTCACAGGGGGGCCACAAATCTGGTTCCTTAGTGACATGGTTGGTATCCATTATGAAAGATACTCCAGCCCTGGCTGGTGTGGCTCAGTGGATTGAGTGCCGGCCTGTGAACCAAAGGGATGCCGGTTCGATCCCCAGTCAGGGCACATGCCGGGATCGCAGGCCAGGTCCCCAGTGGGGGACACATGAGAGGTAACCACACATTGATGTTTCCCTCCCTCTCTTTCTCCCTCCCTTGCCCTCTGTCTAAAAATAAAATAAATAAAATCTTTTTTAAAAAAGAAAGATACTCCACGAGGTTTCAGTGTGGAAGAGCTCCCTCCCCCTTTACCTGGCCTCGAACTTGCCAATCCTGGTGGAGGTGGTGGTTACATCCATGGCTTCCTGACCACCGCCCAGCACCACCTGAAAGGAAGAAGAAACTCTAGAGCGGCCCAAAGGACAGGCAAGCCCATTTCCTGGTTATCCCCTTACCCCATAAACTTCGTATTTCCCACATCAGACAGGGAGGATATTAAGGGCAGCGGGCAACCCCCCACCCTACCCTATCCCCTGGGGCTTCTCAGTTGTTCAGCCTTGTTGATGCTCTGGGAATCTGCCAGACACTATTCCCCACCCTGAGTTCTATCTTAACTGCTAGACAAACATCTAGATGCTGGAAGTGCTGTGATGCTTTAGCAGGCGGCCTAGGTGGGATTCACTTACGTGGTCATAGTTGGGAGAGAGGGCAGCTGAGTTGACAGGACGTTCTGTCCGGAAAGTTTTCTGATGTTCAAGGGTTGTGGAGTCAAAGAGCTGGAGAGAGAAGGCAAGGGAGAAATCTGTAAAAGGAACCTTTTGGGGAGATGTCAGGCAAACTGAGAGTTGTGCATAGTGTGCGAGCAGCTCTGCCAAACCCCCTGCCCAAGCTCACCTTGGCTGTGTTGTCCTTGGATGCTGTGACAAACATGGTCATGTCCCTGGATAACTGGATGTCATTGATCTGCCGGGAGTGCTCCTTAACATTCACCAACACCTCTCCAGACTTGGGAAGGAAGAAGAGTGAGACTCCTAGCAGCCGCAATCCCACCAGTCCCATTCCTCAGCCGGGATTCTCTACTGCTTCCTGTCCCATCAAGGGGTCAGGATGTTTGGGTTGGGACCCCCAAAGTATCACCTGAATCAACCTTTACTCCCTCTCCCAAGCCCAAGCCTACATCCTAACCTGGCCCACGTATACATGTTTCATAAACACTGCTAGTGCATCTAGGAAAACACAGGGACCTATTAATTAATCATCACATAACAATGGTAGAACAGTTTCCATTTATTCCTTTTTTCAACAAATATATATTGTACAGCCACTAATTGCCAAGCACTGTGGTAAGCACTTGCCGACACCTTAATTTAATCCTCACAAATACCCTATAAAGTGGGTTACTTTAAAAGGAAGATGCTAAGGCTCAGAGAGATGGTACAACTTGAAGATCACGCAAATATAAGAGGCAGACAGTCTGAGCTTATCCCTCTTCCCCGCCAGGGTCTGAGTCACAGTCCCCGAGGACTGCTGCATGTCTACCTTAGGTCTTCTCAAAGGGCCATTTCATCTGTTTTCTCTTCCCATAACCTGCTAGACTGTGTAGTACAAAGAGTAGAGTTGAGTCTGTTTCTAAAAGTACTTTTCTGTGCCTCAATTTACCTAGAAAACAAGACTGCTAAAAGCCCACTGCCCAGGTACACTGTAAAGATACTGGGACCGTGGTTTTATTTGACTTTGTTGTGACAGGCACCTAGTCTATGTCCTGTAAACATCTGCTAGATGACTGAAAGGCCTTGAGCACTGCGCCTAGTGGCCCACAGTCAGTGCTTGCTGAGTGACTGGCTAACCTTTATGGTATTACATTCCAGCATTCCCTAGGAATGCAAGTACCCGAATCAGAAATCTCGAACAGCTGGGCCTTTTAATCCGTTCTCCCCCACATCTATCTCATCCTCATCAGTCACCCTTAAATATCTCTTGACTGTTAGGCACTCCATATCCCCATGGTTGTTGCCTAGTTCAGGTCCATTCTTCAAACTCTAACCTGCGAAAGCTTTCTAAAGAGGAAATCTGATCATCAATAACCATTTAAAATATTTTATTTATTTATTTATTTTGGGGGAGGGGTGGAAAAAGAGGGGAGAGAAATGATGTGCAACAGAACGGATCTGTTGCCTCTAGCATGGACCAGGAATTGAACAGGCGACCTCTTGGTCCACAGGCCAGTGCTCAATCCACTTAGCCACACCAGCCAGGGTGATCAGCAATAACCACTTAAAGATTCCTTAGTGTTTAAAGGAAAATCACCCCTTAACTCTTGACACTCAAAAAATCTAGTCCCCGTCTACTTCCCCAATACCACATTCCAGTGATAAGAGATTTCCTGAAGATCCCATACACTTCCTCAATTCTGTGCCTGTGGAATGTACTTCTCTTCTTGTGTGAAGCTCCACTTACTCTCCATGTGCCACCTCTTCTGTGACAGAGGACACTTTCTGCACTTGACTGAGACCTCTATGGTGGCACAACTCACGATCTGACTCACGTGTTAGCTCTCTGCCAGACTGTCTCCGCCTGAGGCAGGGCCCTGGAACTCAGTGAGAGCAGGGAAATACTTAATCATGATCATTATTCACAGGTCCTGAGAACTCTGTGACAAGTTTTTCAAATATCTAATTATTGTTAGATCCCTGTAACATTTTACAGATAAACAGGCTCAGGGAAGTTATGTAACTTGCCTAAGATCACATAGCTCAAACGTGGTAAAATCTGTATTTAAGGCCAGCACTCGCTCTTAACCACTTAACCACTGTGCAGTCCTGCCTCTTGTACTGAATCATTCTGGTAAGCTCAGGCCCCACCCAGCCCCGTACCTTGGCACTATACTGGTTGAGCTCTCCACTCTCATGGCCGGCAATGATGCACTCCCCTAGGGGTCCCCAAACGGCACTGGTGATCTTGGAGTCATTGCAAGGGATCTTCATGTAGGGCTCGTTGCTGTCTGTGTGGGGCAGCAGATGTCAGGGCTGGGGCTTTGGAGATGCACCCTTCACCTCAATCCCAGCCCCAGGCCCAGCCCTTACCGATCTGGCTCGGATCCCGCAGGTCAAAGAAGCTCACAAAGCACTGGTAGCCCATCTGCTTGTCCGTGGAGAACATGATGATATTGCCCCCGAAGTCAAAGCCACAGGTCCGGACAGCTGAATTAGTCTTGAGTAGGGCCAGCTGCTTCCCTACGGACAGAGAGTCTGGGCTATTCCTTGCCCACTGCCATTAACAGGGAGGAGGCTACACCTGCCTATCATCATGTCTCACTGTTTCTCCTGCTCTAGTGACTCCAACACACCACCCTCTTCTTCCTTACTACTATGCTTTGGCTCAAGTCTCTGAACTTCCTCCTCCCTGTCTCTCCTCAGACATCCTGCTAATGTGGCACCGCTCACAGTGGACTGCAAGACTACTGTCTCCTTCTCAGAAGGCACTTCGCTACAAACCTGGCCTAATTTCTCTGCACGTCCCCAGTGCCCAGCATAGACCTGGCACAGAATTGGGTGCCCAGTAAATACTTACTAAACTGAGCAGCTGAATAGCACCCCATCTTTAGTCTCAGCTCTTCCAATGCTCCCCACTAATACCTGATCTTAAGAAAACTTAACACAGACCACCATTCTTCCCTGCTCGGGGATCTCCATAGCATGCGAAGTATTACAGGACAAAGTCAAGGTCCTGAATTTGGCATTAAAGGCCTGTTCTGGTCCTAGCCTGCCTCGTCTGCTCCACTATCTATTTCATTCCCCAAAAAGCAGGAGCTCCCGCCAGATCAGATGACTTGCACATGACGCTTGCCATGCTTTCATTCCTGCATGTGCCAAAGTGATGACCTCTTTCTCGTTCTTTAAGCCTCTGCTCATATGACATTTACCTTGGGAAATCTTTCTGGGCTGCTCTCATCCCATTCCAGGCAGTCAATTTCCGTGGAAATCTCTGGCCTTCCACAGTGCTCTATGCCTCCTCAGACAGGGCTGGCCTCCTTTCTAATCTGTGTTCCTTATTTTCTCATCTGTCTCTTGTTCCCTAGACTAGGCACCATCTCTGGATTTATCTCTATTTCCTCAGAACCTACTTGCTTAAACAGTACCCTGGAGGTCCTCACTGTTTGCTAAAAAAGCATGACCCAGGCTTACCTGTTTCACAGTCCCAGAGACGACAGCTGTTGTCAGCTGAGCCGGTGAGGACATGTTTGGTGTCCCCTGCAGAGGGTGTTAAGAAACATGACCAAATTCACCTGAGCCCAACTGAATTACCTCCCTGTTCTGCCCCAGAGAGCCCATCTTCCTTGCTTACTTCAGAGCACTCTAACCGCAATCAACCAAAAACGAACTTGTTCTAAATGTTCTCCCAATGGGTGAACAGATTGGGGAGTAGGAGGTAGGTGTCTAGACCCACAATAGCACCCCAAATTCCCAGCTCCAAGTCAATAGCCTCTCTGTTCCCGGCAGACCCTGGGAACATAAACTCACAGCAAAGACAAGGATACAGTCAGCATCTACACACCATACAGCTCCAGTGTGGCCCATGTAGGTTCCGAGCCTCTCACCATTCACAGAGTACCAAACATTGACAATCTGGAAGAGTCCAAGACAATGCGACAGGATGGTACACACCCAGGCAGAGCAATGGCTTCATACTTTGCCTGAGGAACCCTCAGCAGCCTCTAGCCAGGTCAGATCCTGCCCTCTCCTGCTCATCTCTTGGGAAACAGCAGATTGCTGGCAAAAAGATTAACTCCTGAATTCTCCCACTTCCTGCACATAAGTGGCAGGGGAGTCAGAAGACCTACAAAAATGTCTCCATTTGCCTCTGTCCCAGCCCTCCCCCAGGCTCCTAAGCCCTCAGAAGAAGAAGAGGTCAAGCTGAGTGCAAGTCCAGAAAAACAGGAGCTTTGGTGTTCTGTCCAAGTGGGACCCGTTGGTAGCAAAAACCCTGAGTTTTAGCTACCGCTCTGCCACTATCTCACTGTATTAGCTCAAATACAGTGCTTTTCCCCTCTGAACTTCGGTTTTCCCATCTGTAAAATGACCATGACAATAATGCTTTCTTCAAAGGACAGTTGTGAGGCTATGCCAATAAAATGACGTCTAAGGAATTTAAAATGTAAGTGACTGACATTAATTAGGTACTCAGACACACCAGGTTCTGTGCTACACTCTTGACCGCTCTCATGCAGTCCCAAAGACAACCTCATGAGGGAGGCACTATTGGTACCCCTATTTTATAAAACAGGAAACTTGAAGTTCAGAAAGGTTAAATGACATGCTTAGAGTCACACTGCTGGTGGATGCAGGAGTCAGGATTCAAATCAGGTCTGTTTGGCTTCAGAGCCCCCGCTGTAAGCCACTAGAGTTCACTTTCTCCATATGGAGGTACTTCAAAAGGTAGTAGTGTGAGGGACTGTTTGCACTCAGTGAGTGGCAGGCTGGAGCCCAGAAGGACTGACTGAAATAAGCCCAGGGGCACCTGCCTTAAGTCCTCTGTGTCCCTCGCTGCCCAAAGTTCAGCTTTCCCCCCTAGAACTGGTCTGCTTCCCTATCTTGGTAAAGTAGTTCTGTTCTTCCCCAGAATAGTCTCCTTCCGGCCCCCTGAACGAACTGACCCTCGTCCCGCCCCAAATCCACAATGGTCTCTTGCTTTTCTTCTTCCCAGCTACTCCTTTTTTCTACTAACAATTGAGTTCTTTGCCACCATTCCCGGTAGAATGCTCTCGTCCACCTACACCCGGCATGGTCATTCCCTACTTCTTAGAATGGGGCGCTCTTTCGTTCTCCGCTCGTGGCAAAACTTGTCCACCCATCACCCTGGCGAAAAGAACCTGCACCCTCCCGGGCCCCCTCCGCAGGGTCCCACCGCCCCGCCCTCCGAGCGACGCTCACAGGGTCCTTGGCCACCGTGAAGAGGAGGTCTCCCTCGCGGTTGTATTTAATCTGCGTAATGGACCGCTCATGGCCCTGCAGCAGGATCGGCTTCTGTGGGAACAGACCGGGAGTGTCAGCGCTCAGAATCGGCCCTTGCCCCAGCCCCGGACCCCTCCGCAACACCTCCAACTCAGTGAAACTCACCATCCCTGCGGTAACGCCAGGAAAGAAGCAACGTGAGTAGGACCGGAAGGGACTTTAGCGCCACTTCCGGATGCTGGGTCTCCGCCCTTTTGTTCCCGGAAGTGAAAGGGAGCGGCGTTGCCATGGCGGCGTCTCTTGGTGTGTAGGCTACCCATCCCCTCCGTGGGCTTCTCACGTCCCTGGAGCCCCTTATCCCAGAGTTCATTTCCTACTCCGTTTCCATCACCTAACTCAGACCCCTGCTACGACCCCAAACCCCGGGCTCCTGGATCCATCCTCCCGGCCTTCCGGGGTCTGTCCAACCTGCCAGTTTCATCCGAGAGCGAAAGAGGGCTGTGGGGGTGGCTAGCTGGGGATGGGAGGCTGGAGGCTGGCGGGGCCTGGGAAACTGCCATTTGGTGGCGGGGAGAGGGTCACTCGCATCTTCATCCAGGGCAGGTGCTGGCTCTGGTGCTCGTGGCCGCTCTGTGGGGCGGCACACAGCCGCTGCTTAAGCGGGCCTCCTCCCGCCTGCAGCCGGTTCACGAGCGGACCTGGGTCCGGCAGTTGCTGCAGGAGATGAAGACCCTCTTCCTGAATATTGAGGTGCGTCTGTGAATGACCTCTCGGGGGGTAGCCGCTAAGAATTTGGTCTCTGGAGTCAAAACAGGTCTGGGGCAGAATCTGCGCCTCACCACTGACTCACTGAAAGCTCTTGGAGAAGTTACTTGTCTTCCTTGAGCCTCAGATTCATCATTTGTAAGATGGGAATAATAATGGTGAACATCTTAAAGGGCGGTTGTGAAGATTGAGGTGAAGCCCATAAATAACAGCATTGGGCCTAGTACACAATGAGCGCTCGATCTATGGCGGCTATATAATATTTTATTACAGTGATTCGACAGACCTTTCCGGAGGGAGGGCTTGGGGCTCAGATTTCCCTGGGGAGGGAGCATAAGAAAGGACATGGAGAATTACCTCTGACCCCCGGCTGCCAGTGTAGGATTGTGGGAAAGATAAGACAGACACAGCCACCTTTCAGGGCTAAGGGCTAGGAGAGGCACAGACAAAGTTTGGCACGAGGTCAGAGGAGGAAGGCTGGAGCTAGGGGACTTGGAAAGGCTTCTTGGAGGGGGTGAGATGGGCATTCAGGGGCTTGCAGGATGGGGAGGATGGGAACTAGCAGGGCGGAGGGAGAGGGCATTCAGGACAAAGACAGTTCGGTCAGGAACTTTTCCCCTGCCCTGGAAGGGTCCTTTTCAGAGGGCTTAGTGCTCCCTGGTTTTACAGCTATTCCTCCTTGCAAGGAAAGGCATTTCTAGACGCTCAAAGATGGCAGTGCTGCTCAGTCAAGCAATCACACTGACTTCAGACTTCTTCTGTTTCCAGTACCTGATGCCCTTTTTCCTCAACCAGTGTGGCTCCCTTCTGTACTACCTCACCTTGGCATCAACAGGTGGGTCTCTGGCTTAGAACTGTTGTGCTTAGTGGTGGAGGCCTCTCGTGAGTCGCTCTGGGGAGGGAGGCTGTAATATCTGTTCCCACGAGTGAAGGAGAGCCCACTGTCTCTGGTTCTCCCTTTGCACCCTCTTCTCTGAGCTGTAGGGGCACAGTGGGCTGGTTATGAGTACACTGCCAGGCACTACAGTTGGTTTGAAGTCTGACAGCTTTGTGCAGCAGCAGAGGAAAATGGAAGGTTCATTTTACAATTTATTTCTCCTGTCTTAAGTTCTACATAGAGCGTGTGAGTGTAGAAGTTTTTGAAGCCATGTATTACCTAAAGTGTGTGCTTTGGAACTTTGCTATGAGAAGTCTTCCTGCTGTAGTTTCACCTCCCCTGGAGTCTCACCTAGGCCCCCATGGGACTTGAAAGGGGTTTGGGCCCCAAGTAGCTTGGGGGAGTCCCTCAGAAACCATGGGAAGGAGGGTGAGGGGATAGGCTAACCTCCAGACCTGCCGCCTCAGCCTCAGCTCGAGTCACTCCACTTTCATCTGTTCTACATTTTGGGCTCCTCATAATGCTTCATTTAAAAGAAAGTTTGAAAGCATCTGGCACTCCCTGCTGCCAGCAATACTGAACTCTCCGGCCAGCTGACTGTACTTCGCCATTTACCAAGTTTCGAGCAAATTGCAGCTTTAGGATCTGGTTCTCATCACCTACTCTGCCTTTGTCCTTCCCACCCATTCTAATAATCAGAACAGTGGTTACTATTAAGCATTTACTTCAGCTTCAGCCAGGGACTATATATGTGTTGTCATAGTTCATCTTACAACAACCCTATTGTAAGGAGACATTATCTTGCTATCACTGTTTTACATGTGGGGAACGGGCTCAGAGTGTGAGTGACATAACCAAGACTGCATAGGGAAACCAATGTCTGCCTTGCTCCAGTGCCCTCTCTCCCATTGACCGTATTGGTTGTCTCCCCCATCTACTATTGCTGAGCTTCAGCTGGTGTAGCTCAGTGGATTGAGTGTCAGCCTGTGAACCAAAGGGTCGGAGGTTCGATTCCTCAGTCAGGGAACATGCCTGGGTTGCAGGCCAGGTCCCCCAGTAGGGGGCTCATGATAGGCAACCACACATTGATGTTTCTCTCCCTCTCTTTCTCCCTCCCTTCCTTCCTGTCTAAAAATAATAAAATTTAAAAATCTTTTTAAAAAAGGAAGCACCTCTGAGTGAATAGGAGTTGTGTCACTTCCTTAGATGGGTAACACCAGCCATGGTGGGGCCTTGGAGGGGACCGTTCTTTCCTCCTCTACCTGAAGCAGCTGAGGCCAGGGAGTGCTGGGGAGGAATGTGCTGATGAGCCCACATGAGCATACCAGTCTTCCTGGCGGTTGTGAGTCTTGTTGTAAGTAAGTAACTCAGCTTCCGATTTATCCACTAGTGTTTTGTTTGTTTTGTGTTGGCATGTGTGTATAAGAACACTTAGCATGAAATCTACCCTCTTAGCATATTTTACATGTACAAAATTTAAGTGTAATACATTTTAAGTTAACATTGTTGTTAACTCCATTAGTCTTTTTCAAGTTTGTTTATCGGAAGTCAGTTCCTTGGAGCTTTAAAACTAAGGAACAGATCCTGGGATTTGGTGACCTCTACCTACGGTCCAGCCCTGTGAGGCCTGTTTTGAGCAGATAACTGGCCTCCTACCTCTCATATCTCTTTCTCTTCTTTAACTCCATAAGGCCCAGCTTGAGCTGAAACAAACAGAATGTGCTTCACCTGCTGTTTTGGGTCGTTCGTATCCGTTAGTTCAGTAAAGGCACAGCTTTGGAGCCAGGCAGACCTTGGTTTAAGTCCTCAATTTATGTGGCTTCTTTGAGCCTTTGTTTCCATACCTATGCAAAACAATGATAGTGCTTGCTGTGTTGTTGTAAAGATTAAATGCGATATGTACACAAAGCACCTAGCATAATAAATGGTGACTGTGTTTGGTATTATTGCAGTCATTTTGCTGCATCTCTGGGCTTTGGGTGCCTGTCTGTCCAGATGTCCTTGTGATCTCAGGAGCTCTCCTTGAGTGCAAAGACTTATCAGCAAACCACGGTGGTCCCAAACCTTGTAGTTCAGATCCTCATGCTGGAATCCTGAGAGTGCACTGAATTTGGAGTCAGGAGACCTGACTGCACCTGTGAAATGAGGTCATTAGATACCTTTTTAAAAAGACCACCTTGGTGATGAAATGAAAGTGTTTTGTACTTAGAAAGGTATTTTTTGCATCTCAGTAATTCTTTTCAATCTGATCACTCAGATCTGACCCTAGCTGTGCCCATCAGTAACTCTCTGTCCATCGTCTTCACACTGATTGTCGGGAAGGTCCTTGGAGAAGATATTGGTGGAAAACGTAAGTCAGGCCACTGTAGGTGTGGGAAGCAGCTACTGGGTTAGTTCTTTTGCAGAACCATCTCCCATGGGTGGGTGAGGAGAGGACCTTCCCCCAGCCCTGCACCAGTTCCACTGGCATGGCTGGGCTCAGAGCCACTTGAATTCTACCCATTGTCCCAGGAACATTCGCAGGCATGGTGCTCACCACAGCTGGAATTACACTCTGCATCGCGAGCTCAGTGAACAAGAGCCAGGGACAGCCGTCTACCCTTTAAGTGGGCCAACGCCAGCCTCCAGCTCTGCTGTCTCCAGGAAGTCCGTTGGGCCATGAGGTGCAGCCAGTGAGCAGATGGGCCTCGCACTTCCCCACCCTGAGCCTCAGCTTCCTCATCTCTCATGGAGATAATAGCTACCTCGTGGATCACCATAAGAGAATAGGAGTGAAAGGGGTTTGTAACTTTCAAGAGCTGTTCAGTGGCTAGGATTTAGCACAACAGACTTTACACTCACTCTCAGCGACCTTTCTGCCGCAGCAGCTCTCTTCCTGCTGTCACATCAGGCCCCCGGCCCAGCCACTGTTACTAGAACCTTATTTGGGCAATCATAGCAGCAGGGTCGATGGACTGCAGAATCCCAGCTGCATGGACAGGGCCAGCTCCAGTCTTTGAGCCAGAAGCAGAAAGAGGAGGCATCCAGGACTCAGTCAGAAAGCCTTGGCTGGCTGTGGGGGAAACCGAGGGGAGGAACGTGCATCAGAATGGCAGATGGAGGGAAGATGAGCTGTCAGCCTTGCATATCCCACCCATGAGGTGGGTGGAAATCCTCAATGGTCTGCCCCTCTCAAAGAGATAGGCACCTGTGAGCCCCAGCACTGCCTAACTCCATCACTTTGCGTAACGTCTGGCAAGTAGTAGCCTGTAATAAATCTGTAGTAAACAGACGGAGGTTAGTAAGTGTTCTTTTATTGTGACAGACCCACTCCCAAGTTTGTGGTCTCTCCCCCAAGCTCAGTTGGCTACTTCTTTCTCTGGCCAGAGAACCCCGTACGGAAATGACCTCTGTGGTTAGGGCTGCTCTGCTCAGAGAGGAAAGGAAGACTGGGCTATGGGTTTAGGAGCAGAAGACTGGGGAGGGTCTGAAGGGGCTGAAGTCCACCCTATGAGCCCAGCGGAGGCACTGGCTCCTGTAGTCCAGGCCTCTGGGGGCTGAGGATAAAATGTGGCTGCAGAGTGGTGGTCCCCAGTTTCTGGCTGGGACTGCTGGCCCTCAAGATGGCAGAGCAGATGCTGAGGCTGAGATAGCTGCCCCAGCTCCAGGCTGGCTTTCCAGGGCCTCTTCTATTATCTGTGCTGCCCTCTGGAGCAGGAGGAAGGCCATACAGATGGGGCCATTAGCATCCCATGTCCAGCCTCCAGCCCTCAGCCAACTTTCCCAACCCCAGGAAAGGAAGAGACTTTAGAAATTAGGATCTGCCATCTATTTAACAAGGTAGGAAGTGGAGCTTTGAGATGTTAGGAGACTGGCTCACAGTCACAGAGGAAGAACTGTTCCTGGGACCGAGGGCTGACAGCTTTTGTCAGGCTCAGAACACTTCCTGTCCCAACCTGTGTTGTCCAGCCCCAGCCCACCTGATCCAAGGGTTCCTCTGTCCAGGTGTCTTCGTCATCTGCTACTTCCTGGGCCCCTTCTGTCTCCTTTCTCGGGTGGGGAGCCGTATATACTCCCTTGACGCCTAGTGAAGGGGGCGGCGTTAGCTGACGCCCAGGCTGAGGAGCCCTCTGCACTCTTTCCCTGGACCTCCTCTATCAGCCTCTTCCCCCGAGTTTTGCTCCACATTCCTTGTTACCCTGGAGCATGGCAGGGCAGTTCAGAAACAGGCCTTTGGCCCCCATCCCTGTCCCTTCCAAATCCTACCCCTGAAGTCTCATTTCTTTGAGTTTCCATGTGCCTGTTTTCATATGCCAAGTCCCTGGAAAGAGGCAAGGAACTGGATATTGCACGTGGGGGCCAGCTCAGCCGAGGTCGGGGCCAGTTCTGTACCTGCGCATTCTGCCCCCATGGACCATCCCCACAACAGCAGGGACCATCCTGTGTCCCAGTGAGAAGGTGGCTAAGAAGAGCCTGGGTCCCAGGGTCCCCTCACCTGATGGAAATGAGAAAGTGGGGATCGTGCTTCGTGGCTGAGTAGCCCGCTGGGGTCTGGCATAGAAAGCAGATGGCTCAGTTTGGCTTGGTTTCTTTGGAGAGGGCCGGGTTGCCTGTGCCCTGGGACCATAGGCCTGTAGACGGGACACTGAGCTTGGGCCGCGGGCACTGGCTGTTCTTACCTTCCCTACTCCAGTCAAGGCTTGAATGCCCCTGGTGCCAGTGGGAGCTTTGAGAGAAGAACCTGTCCATCTTCACAGGCTGCATCCTCCCTCCCTGCCCCCTCTTCCCATCAGGTTGCCTTGTCCAGGGACAGGGCAGCTGGTGCCTAGCACTCAAGAAGCCCAGGGTAGTCGTGGAATGTCGCCCTACCCCCCATCCAGTGCTCACTGGCTTATCTCATGGGAGAGCTGTGGCCTGGGATAAGATTGGGGGCGGGTGGGGCAGATAAGCTCCTTGGGACCCTGCTATGCCAGACATGCCGCTTGTCTCTCCCAGCCTCGAATCTGGCAAGAAGGCATTAGGTCCAGGAAGTCAGAGTCCTGAAGACCCTCATAGCGCCTGGATGAGCTGGCTTTCAGACCAGATTCTGGTCTGTCCCCTACCACTCAATAACTGTCACCCTGAGCAAATGACTTCACTCCTTTGAACTTCAGTCTCTCCTCTGCAAAATGGGAATAATAGTCTCTCTCTTGGTGCCCTTGCCCTCTCGGGAGCACACCTTGCCTTTCCCATCCACCTCTTCTTCCCCCAAGGCGCGTCACCTCTGCCCTTCTCTCTTCTAAGCTCCAAGGGCCTTTCGACTACCTCTGTAACTTTCTAAATAAACTTTCTCTTAAAATTAAAAAAAAAAAAGTTTCTTTCACAAGGTTATTAAGGGGATGCAGTGAGATAAGGACAGAGCCTGAGCTGGAGGAGGAGTCAGCCAGCCACTGTCCTCCCTTTCCCTTACGCTCTTTGGCCTCTCACATCACCTACCCCCTGCTTGTTCGGCCTAGGCTTTGGGTCTCGGGGATGCCTGCAATGAAAAAGAAAAGGCTTGTAGGAGGCAGAGGAGGACATGGAGTCAGGGTGGCTTCCTCTGCTCTAACCACCTGCCCTTCCCACCCCACACATACGTACCAGCAGCCCCTGGGCAGGGAGGGACTAGGCACCAGCAGCTCCAGATAGGGGAGGGCCTTGAACTCATCTGCCCCGACAGCCACATAGTAATGGCCACTCACCAGAGCCTCTCTTGCTGACAGCGGGAGCCCCTCCAGGGTGCAGAGTCTGGGAGAGAGGTAAGTGGAGAAGGACTAGTGGACAAGATGCTCTTCTTATTCGACAGACTATGAGGGGTGGGTACAGCTATTCCAAGGTGCCCTTTGGCCACTGGCTCTCTGGGCACCAGGGCCAGTCACCTAGGCTCTGCCCTGGCTCCAAGAACGACTGGAGGAGTCTCTCCCTGTGGCAGAGAAGGAAATCCCATTTGGAGAAATGTGCTTTTTGCCTTTTCATCGTTAAGGACAGCCGAAACCAGTAAGGAGGCTCCCTTTGGAGACTTTAGGGGGTTCCCCAGTCCCCATACTCACTTGCACACAGCCCCGCTCTGTAATTGGGCCTTCTCGGTCAGGAGCTTTAACACTGTTTCCCAGTCCTCGCTGGCAGCCTGGGACAACTTCAGGCCAAATGGGGGGCTTAATAGGTCCCCATTCCTGAACACACTGGGACAAAGAGCAGCCTGGTAAGGGGAGGGGTCCCCGGAACTTCCCACATGTGAAAGGAAGAAGGGTGGCAGAGAGGCCAGAAGATGGTTCAAGAACCAGTGCATTGGCCCATTTTACCCATCAAGCATGTTGGGCTTTTTATATCCAGGGACCAGGGACTCCTGGATCAAACCCATTCACATTTTCTCGGTCTCACTGAAATAAAAATGTATGCTTCTGCTCCCAACACCAGCACTTACTTGATATAGCAGGGGGAACCTGCAGGTAGCCTCCGTCCAAGGGCCCCATCACCTGGGTGCTGAGTCATGGGACAACCCTGAAACCCAAGTCGGGCAAGGGTGGAGGCCTTTGGTTAGGGGTGGGTCAGTCCAAGGTGGGTAAGTGAGGGAAAGGAACGAGACTGGGGCAGCAGAAGAGGCAAAGAGGAATGAGACGCTAGTCATACCTTCACCAAATGGTGCTTCAAACTCCCTAAGTCACATCCTAACCACCCCCTGCCCCATGTGTTTTACGGCGTCCTCCTTCTTTGGGGACCACAGTCTGGAGATAAAGTGAAAGGCTGGGAAAGGAGCAAGGGGGTAGTGTCTTGGAATTTTATACTCAGGAAGCGTAGCAGCTATCCCAGAGCAAGTGTGGAGGCTGTCCTCCCATGCGACTGGCAGATTTTGCCCGTTCTAGGGCCCCTGGCTGCCCAGACCAAATTGGGGGCAATCCCAGGAGGGGTGGGAAGACTTACTGGTAGTCTGCTGCTTTTCCCACCTCGAGCCTTCCCTCCAGGGGGTAAATAGCTGAAAGGACAGGTAGGTCACAGGTCATCTTGGGGAGCCTGGTAGCTGCCAGAGTTCGGGTCTGGGGTCCAGCTCACCAGCCATCCCTTCCCATTGGAACAGTTTCAGTCATCTCAGTCGAGAAACAGGTGCTGGCACTTGAACCTGCCTTAGTGTCCTGAGTTAGGCTGACACAAACTGTAAGATTAAAGGCTGGAAGAATCTAGTTAATTAAGCACCCTATTGATCTCAGAATTTTCTCATTCATGAGCTAGGTGGTTTTATCTCATGTTGTATGAAATTCAAAATGACTCACCTAAAGAAGTGACAAAGCCCAGATTCTAAGTCTGTCTAGCACCCAACCCCTTGCTCCTTACATTACAGCAAGTAACCTCAGCTGAGAGCCGAGTAGGACCTGGAAGCCAGATTTGAGTTGGGAGCTCAGATACCCAAATTCTTCACCCATCTAGGAAAGCACAGCTCCATCCTGCAAAGGGGAAAGACCCCGGCCTAATGCAGAGCACGGGATGCCTAGACAGGGCAGAGTGGAGTGCTGGGTGAATTTAGAGGGTGTGGTGGTGGTAGAGGATCCAGTTAGGAAGAGCCTTTGGTAAAAGGGGCTCAGCCTGTAGGATGTTTTCCTCACCACAGGCAGGTCCTGGCTGTGATGAGCGCAAACGTCAGTGTCAGACTTCAACCTGAACTCTGGCTCTACTATTTGTTACTTTACTGTCCTGATTTCCCCTTCTAAAGAATGGGGACAAGACCAGCCCTCTCAGAAGGTTGCTGCCTTCTGAGATAACATATAAAGCACCTGCACATAGCAAGTACTGAACACGTGCTATTGCTATTACCTCCCTCCCTAGGCTCTTTGACCAACCCCGTCCCACTCACTGGAGCTTGCAGAATCTTTCGAAGCCGGCAGCCACATACTGCCCTCCATTCTGCAGGTCGGCCATGTCGGTGACAGGGTGGCCATGACAAGGCGTGTAGAGGGCACGCACAGCCAATGGGGCCCGCACAACTGATGTTACCTCACTAAGGAAGGTCTCCATGGTGGGGAAGCGGCGCTGAGAGACCACCATCTGGCGACCTGGGCAGAAAGGGTCCCCATTCCGGTATACCACTACCCTTTTAGCTGCCATAGTGTGTTCTCAGCTAGAGACACAGAGCTGTTGCCAGGCAACTAAGGCAGGCCTGGGAGCTGTGCCAATCACAGAGAGGTGGAGGCCTGCCCTCTCAGGAATGCAGGGAGAGCCTTGGCAGGAACACCTATCTACAGTCAGGGTCTCATTCAATCTGCCTTTGGTGGGGCCTCACAAGAGTAGAGAGGGTGTGATCGCTATATGCGAAAGCCCCTGCAGGGGCTCAGTGAGAGACACTGGCAGAGATCACAGTGAAGTACAGATGGTCTGATACTGGACAGAGGGAGGGCTTCTCAGAACCTCCCTGCCACCCTACAGCCCAAGGACTGAGCTCAAAGAAGGATCAGATTTAGAGGCTGCTCCCCAAGGATGGTTTGTCTGCTCCCAGCCAGCTCTCAGGCAGATACCCCGGGCCAGTATGAAGTGACAGGAAAGCCCAGAGTCTGTCCTTACCACAGGCACAAGATGAATGCTACCAGGCTCAGAACCTAAGAAAAACCTTTATTCTCCATCAAGTCTCCCACTTAACCAGGTAACTCTATCGTCCTGAAATTGGATTGAGGCAGAGGATGAATACGTGTCCTTCGCCCCTCTCTCCCTGTGCTGGGCCAGCTTTTTGCTCCAGCTTCTCTTGGTACAGCTGGTATCAGAGATTGAGGATGAGGATCTGTCTGATATCTTGTCCTTTCGTAGCATCTCCCTTTGGACCCTGAGCCTCCCCAGGGACTAGCCTGGTGGTCCTGTCTTCCACAGCCTTCCCCTCCAGTGGTTCTCTTCTATGCTATCTGACCCTGTGGAAGACAGTATTTCAGGTGGCCTTGATCTCCATGATCCAGTCCTCTGGTTTTTCCATCCTTTAGTGCTAGACTCCTTGGAAGCTCTATCTCTGGAGCTTTTATTACTCAGGGTCTGGCCCTTGGGTGGTTTAGTCTTCCAGAGATCCAGGCTACCATGTTCTGCCAAAGTCCCATCCCAGATGACACGGTCTTCTGAAAGGTCCAACTCTCGTGGCCTAGCTCTTTGGCACTCAGGCTTTTTGTGGTCTGGCTCCGTGGGAGACCCATCTTCAATATCTGGGACTACACGGAGCGTTCTGGCCTTTCCAGAACAGTGGCCCTTAGGTTTGAGGCCTGTAGGGGTCTGGTCCTCCAGGAGTTTTGTCAGCTGCGGGCAGGGCCCTCCGAAGGTCTGGTCCCCACGGTCTGGCTCTTTGGTGAGCCTATTCTCTATGGCCCGGTTAGCTGATGGTATGGGCAGCTGTGGTCGAGACTTCCTGTGGCATGGGTTCCCAACAGTGGTTTCATCTGTAGTGGCCAGTCTTTCTGGGAACTTGTGGGGTTGTGATTTGAGCCTCCGGCAAGAATCATCTGCATGGCCTGGCTCTCCAGTGGTCCTGTCTCTGTAGCACTGGGTTTCCAGTGGAGGGCCTGAGTGTGACCCAGCTCTCTCACAGGCCTGTCCACTGTGGTCTGGGCTCGCCTCTGGGGATCCCAGTGTTTGTCTGAGAGTTAGGTACTGTTGGGGAAGAGAACAGACACTGTACCAGGCAGGCCTGTGTGGGCATGGCAGGAGACATTTCTGTAACTGCCATGCTTGGCCCGAAATGTGCACAAAGGGCTCCAAGTTAGTGCTCACCTCCTTACGGCTATTGATGGCCTGCTGTAGCCAGAGCAGTTCCATGGCCAAGTGGCTGCGGCGGTACTGGAGCTCTTGGAGTTCAGTTGGGCTGCAGGGCAGTCCTGGACCTGCAGCTTCCGCGGAGGAGGGAGGGAAAAAAAGAGAAAGCCATGAGGGGTGGACACTGGGCGCTGGCCTGGCAGTAGGTCCTGGGGCCCTTCCCCCCCCCCACTCACGAGCTGCCCTCAACCAGGCAGAAGGAAGAAGGAAAGGGGTGCAGCTTATCCAAAAAAGCCTTTCACTTTTCAGGTGGAAAAGCTGAGGCCCGGAGAGGGTCAGGGGCTTTTGCCCTGATCTAGCAGAGACGAACCTGGATTCTCCATCCTTGGCGTTTCTCTGGTCTCCTCTTGGCTGGATTTCCTGGTCTTCCTGCTTTGCTCATCCTGAAGCCAGGGGCTGTCATCTCTGCAGGGAAGACTCTCTGAGTTTGCTGAGCTCTCTCCTGACTTCTTCAGCATCCTCTCCTCTCGGATGACCTCTCTCTCAGGCTCCTTACGTGAGAAGCAGCTCTCTAGTTCCTGTTCTGGCTTTGGTACCCTCTCTCCGGCTTTCCAGGTCCGATGGGATTTTGCCTTCTGAGAATCAGTCAGAGGTATGAGAACCCCAGGGCTAAACCGCCTAGGTATCTAAGGGCCATGATTTAGCTTACGAGTTGGTGGGGATTCAGGATTGGGGTGTGAGGAGGTAAGTCTGCTGCCTCTTCCATTGAGAAAAGCTTGTCAGCAGGAAGGATGAATTCTACCATTCCCTTGAATCCCCTACCCAGGTCCCTTCTACCCCTAGGATGTGTACTACCTGCGGGAGAAATTGAGGTCTGGGAATCCAGCCCTCAGTCCACTGTAGTGTGCCCAGGTCATCCTCGAGCTCTCGTACAATAGCCTCATACTCAGCTCGTAGACTCCGGAACTGGCGTCGCACCAGGAAACCCCGGACGCAGGCCTGGTGTGGAAAGGGAGGGGAAAGAAAACCCTCATGACTGCGAAGGTGGAGGCATCTTTAGGGGTTCTCCTGGGGAGGTCATCCCAGTGGCTGCAAGGGGACCCAGCCACGGTTAAAGGATAAGTGATGCTCTGCACTGTGGCTCCGGGGCTTCGAGGGAGCATGTTGGATTGGATCTCTCTCTTCGATTTAAGTCCCTCCCTACCATTTCCATGCTGGCTCATGAGCGTGTGGTGGGAGCTGGGGCGGGGGGGGTGCCCCGGTGGGGGGCTGGGTTGGGGCAGGGTTCGTGAGCCCAGCCTTATTCAGCGCGGTGGGGGTGGGTCGGTATCTCCGGAGGTGGGCACGCGGATAGGTAACTAAACGTGATAGCCTCATCTCGTTCGAAGGTCCCAGTCCGAGATCCCATGGGGGAATCATGTGCCCCCTCCGCCCGCCTTCCGCACCTGCAGCACGGCCGCCTTCCGCCCCAACTGCTCCCGCTCCATCGGATGCCAACTGCCAGGCCCGGCTGCCGGCGCCTACAGAGTGCGTCATTAGACCGCACCACGCGCAGGCCCCGCCCCGCCGTCTCCGCGGCAACCGTCCCAAGTCGCCTAGGTGGGAGGCATCCCGGCGCGCTCCGCTACGCCCGGAGCCTGACCTCACAAACCAAAAGTGTGTTGCCCAGGGGCGTATTCGCCGGGGCCGGGACGCCCCAGCCGGGTAAAGACGCAGTGAGGAGAGGGAGGACACGGAGCCGCTTGTTTTCTTTCTTTCCGGTTTAATTCCATCTAATGCCCCCCTCCCCGTAGCACCTGGGGGGCCGCGGAATATGAAGTCGAGCTCGTAAAAAGTCACAGTTTGAAGGGAATGAGAAGGGGCAGCCTGGGCCTGGGTCCGACACCTACACAGCTACCTGTTCGTCAGGCTCCGCGTTCTCGGCCAGGTGCAACTTCTGTCTGTGTCAGTCAAGGATTAGATGCTTTAGACCTGTCTTTCCAGCCCTATCTTCCCATCCGGCAGAGGCTGTTTCCCAAACTGCGAAAAGGGGCTGCGCAAGGGACTCTGGGGTGGTCCGTGGTCTGATCTTGCAGTCCTCACGTGCCCTTATTGCTAGGTGGCTTACTTCACCCTCTTTTGGTCTAAATCATACAGGTGTTTGTACCGCACTATTTCTAACTAGGACTAAGTAATCTAAACCTGTGAAAATAATTGTGGAGTGCTGAAAGAGTGCCATGGATTGGTGTCAGCTCAAGGACTTGCAAAGATTTTGAGAAGTAGGTGAAACGTACTTCCTGCAACCACCTTTCTCCTAGTATTTGGGAAATTCTTCCTGCACTTTTTTTCTTGGGTGGGGGCAGTCTGTGGTTGATTCTGACTTAGTAGGACAGAAAGGTGTGGAGATGTTGGTTATATGTAAATACTCCTGGATGGTGGTGGGGAAGAGGAAACTGATATAATCTCTAGGAGGCACATACACACATACACTATCAGGTCCCCTGGAAGGATACATAGAATTACTAAGATCTTCCAGCTGTGGAGAGAGAGAAAGAGAATTTCCTGTCAGGAGAGGCACTAAGCTGAAACCCAGATGTTCTGGGTGCCATCTTCTAGTGGGGATTGAGGGGCCCAGAGCTCTTAACCTCATGCACCCCCAGCTTTTCACCCAGGAGCAAGTAATGACCTTAGGAGCATGTACCTCCCCCACCCCTTCATGCCCCCAGGAATCGAAGCACCCAGCCTTGACCCACATTGCTAAGCAGTTGGTCCAGGTTTCGGTCAGCCATGGTCTTCTTCTGCTCCTCAGGCAGCCCCTCAGTGACCCCATCCTCTTCCTCCTCTTCTTCCTCCTCCTCCCCACACACGTCCAGGCTGAAGTGCAGCCGGGCCAGCTTCTCCTGCATCTCCCGCACGTGCTCCAACTGCTCAAAGGAGCATTCCTTCCCTGAACAGCACTTGACTGAGCCCTGGGAGCGACTTTGGGACCTTGGTCCCAGCCACGCACCAGAGACTGGGTCCTCCGGCCCCACACATATACCCTCTAAGCCCACCTCCCAGGACTCACCAAAGGCCTGCAGCCGGCCTGAGTGGAAATCATTGAGCAGATTCAGCAGTCCTCCTTCCATCTCATAGACATCGGTCACCTCAGTCAGGAATGAGTGCTGCAGGGGTGTGCCTGTGGAGCCACCCCCAGCTCCAGCCAGCACCGGGCGGCATTTCTCCTTGCCTACCCTGGGGAGGATGGACATGACCAAGGTCACAGGGTGGGGGCACCGGGTACCCCCAGGTCTTTTGTGCCATCTATGTATAATTCATCTTGCTATACACTCATCAACATAAATGGATGTTTGTTCTTGTGGCCCTGCCCTGGGCACCAGGACTGGTAAAGGGAAGGGAGCGGGTGAAGAGGGGGTGAGGGTAAGAAGTCAAAATATCTTTTTCTGCCCATGATACAGCCAGAGCTATGCCTGGAAGGGGGCTCCTGGGTTTCTGTCTGAGCCCCCACTTATTCCTCTTGTGACAATCACTTGTTTTCACTGGTCCTCAGTGAATTTGGAGACAGTTACTCCCTTATTGCTGTAAAAGCCATCTTACTTCTCCCCAAAATATCTTCCTGCCCCTCTTCTATTTAAAAATTGTTTTGAATTTTCCATTGCCCTCAGGATAACACTTAAAGGCCTTCCCAGCCCGGCCCCCACCCTCCACCCCATTCTCCTATTGCATTTCTTCCTATTCCTGCCCGAGCCCCGAGCTTCAGCTATACCCACTGTGGCTGTCCCCAGACATGCCCCTGAGGCACTGGGTGTCAAAGCCATAGAGAAACATAGCAATTGGAGAAAGAACACAAATGGACATGGACATGTTATAGCATAGGATACAGATTCCCAATCATTAAAAAAATTAAGCCATGAGTGGATGTTGAGAATATTATGTTAAGTGAAATAAGTCACTCAAAAAAAGCCGAGCCCTGGCCGGTGTGGCTCAGTAGATCGACTGCCAGCCTGCAAATCAAAGAGTCGCTGGTTTGATTCCCAGTCAGGGTTCAGATTTGGGTTGCAGGCCAGGTCCCCAGCAGAGGACGCATGAGAGGCAACAACACAATGTTTCTCTCCCTCTCTTTCTCCGTTCCCTTCTCTCTCAAAATAAATAAAATCTTTTAAAAAGTGTTTTTTTTAAAAAAGCCGAGAACCATATGATTTCACTGGTATGTGGGATAGAAAACTGAAACTCACAGACACAGACAACAGCATGGTGGTTACCAGAGGGAAGTGGAGGTAGTAATGCAAAAAGGGGGCCAAATATATGTCAACAGAAGATGGTTTGACTTTGAGTGGTGGGCACACAGTGCAATATACAGATCATGTATCATAGAAATGTACACTTGAAACCTATATGATATTAACCAATGCCATCCCAATAAATTTAATTTTAAAAAATGCAGTAAAGAATTTGAGTTGCACACCTGAGTATCCCTTCACCATTTCCTGTCCCATGACATTCCAGGGCCACCAAGGCACCTGTGGTTCCCTGATCCTTTCAGGAAGTATTTTTCTTCCATACTTATGCCAGGCAACCCCTAAAAACATTCTCCCTGTCCAGTGGGCCAACTAGCTTTCTCTGCCTCTGACTTCTTGGCAGGCTGCGCTGCTCACTCCCTGCTGTGAGGTGTGTCATCACGCTGGCCTTTTTCCCACACACTTGAGGGTAGGGACTGGGTCTGAGCATTTAGGTTCTCAGGGGCAATCCCAAAGAAAGCATCAATAATTGCTTAGTATCTAAAGGCTAAGGCCCCCTTTACCTTCCTGCCCAGAGGGCTCGGCCCAGAGTTAGGGTCCCTCCCTCCCTGCCCTGCTTTCCTTCTATACCCACCTCTTGAATTTGGCCCTCTGTTTGGGGGATGGCAGATGAGGGAGGCCCAGGGCCAAGGAGCCACTGTGGCTGGTGGGCACAGGGACCCTGCGGAGTGTTCCTGGGGCTGCAGCTGGCTGGGTCAGGCAGGGCTTGGGACTCCTTTTCTTTTTCTTGTCCTCCATTGAAGCTGGCTGGGACCAGGCCCTGGGTGGGAGGCAGCCTCAGTGAGATGTGAGGGGCAAAGTCATCCCTTCATCCATCAACCCCTGAGAGCTGCAAAGGAAGGGCCCTGGGACTTTCCAACTACCCCTTAACATCTGTCAGGGTCTCTGTCCCCTCATCTTTCTAGTATGAGCAGGGCCCAATGCCAGCGCCTACTGCTGGGGTCATGGATCTGTATTTGAAGGACCTTCCGAGGCCCACTTAGTGCACCCCTGGCCCCCACCCTGTCCTCCAGTGCTGCCTGAAAGGGCTGCACCCCATACGATTCTCCAGAGGCTGCTGGAGTTTCCAGGCCCTGTGCTGAGGGGGTGGAGCTGGCTGAGGAGCTGTGGCGGGAGGGAGAGTTGGTGGACGTGAGCTGGCAGGAGCTCAAAAGGATCAGGGGTGTCTTAGCCAGGCACTGTTCGATTTATCAACTGCCTAGGCAGATGCTGACCAACGTGGGAGCATCTACATGGGAGGCAACCAAGGTGTGAGCTCGCCAAGCACCAACCACCAGAGGACGGGTAACAGCGGGAGAAGCCATAGCATGCAGGGTGGGGCTCAGAGTGGCATTTCCCCCATTTGGACGCTGGCACCCCTCCGCCTCCATCCATCCCCAACCACAAACACCAGGCAACTCCCAGAAGTTCCCTGGGACATGCTTCTAGCTGCTTCACCCTCCCCACTCAGAAAGTCCCTGCTTGGCTTCAGCTGGGGGGTGGTGGGCAGCAACTGGCTGCTTTGGCCTCAACAATGGCTGGCCTGTGACTGGCACCGCTTGGCCTGCAGTCCAACCCCGCCTGCAAGCTCAGGTCTGCTGAGGCCTTCCCCAGGGAAGTCTGGGGGCCCTTTCCGGGGTTTTCCGGAGATGCTCCTTCCAAGCTGTGGCCACCAGGCCTGAGTCTGGATTCCGGGATGGTGGTGGTGCTGGGGGCATAAGCATTTAAATTGGCACAAGGCTGGCTGGCCCTGAGGGGTGTGGTGGAGGGGAGACCTGTGGCACCCTGACCCAATTAGGGACTTGATAGAAAAATGAGAGTGGGAGCCTTTGCTCCCCAGGAACCGCTGGGGGCGACCTGGGATCTATTTCCCGCACTCAACTCCGAAAGCTATGTGCCAAAGAGATCGCTCAGCTCGGGAGCCAGGATACTAAATAGAGCGTCAGACCCGAGTCATCCGTCCTCCTCCCCTCCCGTCCCACCCTCCCCACCCTGGGGCAACTGACCTGGAGGTTTGGGGTCTGGAGTGATGCTTCAGTGCGGGTTCCTCCTCCCTCAGCACTCTCCTACTGGGGAACAGAAGGGGTGGAAGCCTAGCTGGCAGGAGGTAATTTGCATTTAAAGAGAAAGTGACCTTTATCGCTGGGGATGGAATAAGGTGGGAGAGCATCCCCACATTTATTATGCTGTCCCTTTCGTGACTTCGCCTTCCCACTTACACAAGGTGACTTCGATGGTTGTGTGATGGCAATCTCAAAACCCTTTCACTTTTCTCATCAGTTTTGCAGAAAAATTAGTCTCACAAAATGGTGGTGGCTTTGTCAAAAAGAATGGAAAGAGGGAGAAGAGAAAAAGAATAAAAGCACATAAGTACAGAATCAGCAGCAGCAGCAGGAAGAAACTTCAAGACAAACATCTATCAAGTGAGTCCAGGTCTCCCGTTAAGCACTTTACAGTCATTCAATCCTCATAACCACCCTGACAGAAGATACTGTCATCATCTCATTTTACTGAAAGTCACCAGTAGTCTTTTAGGGCAATACCACTCCTCCTCACAACACCCAGACTCTTCCTCGCTGGTAAGTGTTGGGAGCTGAACTCCATCACTGAAGAAGTGACAGGACCAAACCTGCCCCCCTCCCCATCCCCAGGCCTAAGAGACCTGTGTAAGGAGCATCAGGTGAGTGGAAACCCGCGAGATTACTGGGTGCTTTACTGCAACCCGCTCCCCAGCCCCCCGCCCCCAAGGAAACCTAAGCGGGCAATGGAGGCTGACCCTGTGCTGCTGGTGCTGCCCTACGTGGGAGGAGGGGGGCAGATCAATGGGGCAGCTATTTAAAGACTTGGCCTAGGCTTCCAGCTCAGGTCCTCAGAGAAGCATCTGATGCAACAGGAGACAAGCATTTTCTCGGCCAGGCTACCCTGCAGTCTCAAATAACTGCGGCAGGGCGATGCGCACAGCTGTCCCACCCACCTTCCCCTCCCGCTGGGCAGGGACTGCTTCCAGGGGCCTGGGCCTCTTGCTGAGTTAGGGAGGGACAGGCACTGCTTCTGCGAGCTCCTGGCGAGCAGGACTCTTCCTGGTGCTTTCAACTCCCTGACTGTTCCGGAAGGGAGGACGTTAACCGAGGGCTTTTTCAATAAGCAGGGATCTGAGGGAGGGGTCCTTCTCCTCCCTCTACCAGAACTGCTAGACAGTGGCACCAGGGCTCCTCTAGGAAAGTGGCCGAGGGTCCAAGAGCACCTCTAAGGTAACAGTACTCTCAGAACCGCTTGGCTTGGAGCTCCAAGCCTTGTGGAGGCCTCCTCTGAGCTCCTCCAAAGGATCTTGGGAACCAATGTGGCCAGCCCAGAAAAATACCAATCAATTAGGACCCTCACTAGAAGGGGCAGAGGTTCCTTGGGAACTCACAGCCAGTGTGGACACATCTGCCTGTGGAGGCCTGGAGGGAAGGACACTTTTGTCCGTCATTTGTTGGCCATTCACATATGGTCCTTTGTGCCAGACCAGCCCAGGCCTCGAGAGAACAGGGTGCTGAGAGGGGCATTCATGTCGCCTCCCATATAGGAGCCTCAACTTCCACACCTAGGCTTGGGGTGGGTGAACATGAGTGTGTAAGAAACCAGTTCATTTTTTTTAAAAAATTGATTTGAGAGAGAGAGATATTTGTTGTTCCATTTATTTATGCATTCATTGGCTGCTTCTTCTGTGTGCCCTGACCTGGGATCCAGACAACACTATAACCGAGATACCCGGCCAGGGCAAGAAACCAGTTTATTCTTAAGAACTGCATGCAGAATGTGGTCTTGTCAAGGAATGCACAAAATCAAAGGAACCTGGAGGTCCCTGGTGGGCCAGGGCCAAAACATGCTGCCATGCAGACAGCCCCAGATAATGGTGATGTCCACTCATCTTCCTTAGGACCTCAGCTGGTATATGCCTAGATTTCTGCTGTCCTTGCTTTTTGCCTTCCTCATGGATCCTACCTGCCCCTACCTGAACACCTTTAACGGGTCCCCCTGCCCTCTGGATCTAGCCCAAATTTCTTCACCTGGCACCTAGGTTCTTGGTGATTTATTTGGCCCCTGCCTCCCCTCCTCCACCACCCTCCAGTGCACCTGCATTACTAGGCAGACCAGTTACTAAAAGAAGCAGGCAAACTTCCACCTGCCCTTTGGGCCATAAGCCCTTCAAGGTCCCCACCAGTATTCCCTTGCTGAAAGGGACAGGGCCTCCCTCCTCTTGGCTCCCATAGCACCACTGTCTTTTCTACACCTCAAAGTTCCTTTCCCCCTCACCAGCCTGTGCGCCCTCAGAGGGCAGGGATAATTTCTGACTGAGTGGAAATCATCTCTGGTGCTCCTGTATATATGAGCATCATGCCAACTTTGCCGAGGGCTCCACTCAGGCAGCTCCAGTGAACCCTGAGCTGGAGGGATGGAGGGCACTTTGGAAGATGCAGGTATCAGGGCACAGCCAGAGATTTGGCAGCAGGTCCAGACAAGTCAGTGATGACTGGATGGATCCAGAAGCACCAAATGAGCACAAAAGTCAGGAGAGAAAAAAAATAAGGCAACAGACTTTTTACTTAATGCGGTTTAAAATACATCAAAATCAAATCCCTGGCTGTTGTGAATACCAAAATGAGACCAAAAGAAAAAAAAAAAGCTGTCAGTACAGCTTCAAACAAATCTGGGAGGTCAAGTTGGGCCAGAAGACAAGCAGTTAATAGGGACGGATGGCAGCACCCCTCTCCCAGGCAGGTGCCTGGCAGTCCCTGGGGTGACCCTCTGTACTGTGCACGCTGGGAGGGCTGGAGCAGCAGCTGGAGAATCCTCTTGGCAGGCCTCGGCCCTCCCCCAGAGACACCAGGGCAGCTCCATTGGCCTCTTGGTCAGCCCTCAGCAGGGCCACCATGATGGGGTGGAGGAGGGAAAATAACCACCTTTACGGACACAACATTCTCTTACAGAAAAGTGCCTGAGCTCAGCCCATGGTCCAAAAACCTCACAGAAAACAAAACAAAACAAAACAAAAAAAAAGTGCTGCGACACCTCTCAGAATCTGGTGCACATGAGGCTCTCAGCCAGACATAGTGCTGAACACAAATTACTCTCAGCAGCGCCAAGGGCTCTGGGCTGTGAGCCTCATCTGCTGTGGTCCCCTAGAGGAAAAGCTAGCAGTCTAAGAAACCAGCACAGCTCTTGGTCCTAGAACTGAGGTCATGTGCATGGAACCTGCCCCAGTGAGGAAGGCACTGGCCTTCAGATAGGTTACCTCCCCTGCATCTGGCCCAGGCTCCTGGCTGGTGTGGGTGAGTACCCAGGCACCTGGGCTAACTTTGGAAAGCAGAGCAAGCAGAGCAGCTGTAGTGATTAAGATTTGGTCAAAGGTGTTAAGAGGAAAGGGGCCCCCACCTATAGCCTGGCCAGGATACCCAGAGCTGAGAGCAAAGGTTCCATCTACCCTGCCTAGGGCCTATTATTTCTGACCTGGGAAGCTCAACTGGGGCCACGTTGCTCACTGTAGCTCCACAAAGCTTGACTTGGTTTCAGAGGGCTGCTGTGCTGAGTTGAGTTCCCTCCCTGCTAACCCAATGGGCTTTAAGAGGTAGCTGAAATAGGCAGGCAATCATATGGGATACTGCAGCCCTACTTGATCTTAAAGGGGGCAGGCAGAAGCTTCTGCCTCTTCCCTGTTTCCATAGCCCAGCAAACCCTGTATGGGGCTGCTGCTCCTGTATACCTCCACCTTGCACATGGGCTGGGGGAGGGAGCCTTCCCGGAACAGGAAGAGGCATATTCAGGGACCATTCTAGACACAGGCATTTCAGAGGGAAAGAAGACCTTAGGAAACACTTCTCTCTCCACAGGAGAGCAGTATCTTAGCCAGGGATAGTAAACAGGTCTCAGCACTTATACTGGCTGCTGAGTGAACCTTAAGAAATGAGGCAATACCAGGAACGAGCAGGAGATACTCCAAAGCAGATTAGTGGTACCTACTACGGGAGCAAAGAAATGGTGTACCTTGCAGTTGCCATCTCTGGTTTAAGTCAGAACATGGTTTAGAAGTATTTAACTTTCTTCATGAACCTATTTTATGAGAGGGATTTAGGGGCTGAGAGTGGGCTGGTTGTGGAAGATGAAAGGACCTGAATGAAAATGGAGGTGGGGTGTAGTATGCCAAGCCCAGCAGAGCCCTGCTTCCTGATTCAAGACTACGCTGTTCCAGAAAACTGCTCTGTTCAAAGACCGGCTAACACCCTACAGGCAAGTTTGCAGCCAGCAGAACTTTCAGAGTATGGAGTAACATGTTAGGGGTTGGGGGTGTGGGGTATGGGATAGGGACTGACACAAGTATCTGCAGCCATTTTGTGGACTTCTTGGCTTCGGTCAATTGTTGAGTCTCATTCTGCTGTGTCAGTTGTCAGACAAGAGCTGGGGCTCCCATACAAGAAGAAATGGGCTGTCGAGGACATACCTCAGCTCTTATTCCTTGGACAACGGACCCAGGGCAAATCTCAAGGACTGCACATTGGGGACGGGGCAGGAAGCAGAAAAGACTCATGGATCCACCAGGAACAGTTGATCCACCCATGAGGCTCAGCAACTGCTGCATGGAGACAGCGGTGATGGGAATCGGCGGTGGCCTCCCAGGATTGAAACCCCTAGGTAAACCCCTCGATAAGACCATCAGAAACCTTTTCATTTCCCTTGCTAGTTTGATTTCATCAAACAGGAAACCTAAGCACCAACTTGACAGAGGTGCCAGGTGGGGTGGGGGAGGTGGTGGGGCACCAGAGGCCAGGAACTCAGGCACCACTGATAGAGCACCCCTCCCTCAGAAGGTCCTCAACACAAACACTGTCACATGCAACAGAAACAAAAAACAAAACCTTCAAAAGAATCCTTTGGGTGATCTCTTTTCAATCATTTGTGCAGGCTAGAGAGGCACCTGTGAATGATAAGGCTACTGAGAAGCATCATTGGCCTGGTCCTGACACTACCAGAGGGCAGAAGTGGTGCCCAAGGGGCTCCCTACCAGCGCACCATCCCACACAAACGTTCTCCAGGTCCCTGTCCTAGGCGGGAAAGTGGTTTGATCACCAGCTCTGAGTGCCCCGCCAAGGCTCTGCCTGGGGACCCCTCTCCAGGTTAAGAATAGCAAAGGAGCTTCCAGGTGAGCTAGGAGAGCCAGACCTGCCCAAGCCCCGCTAACAAGAGAAACACAGTCAAAGCCTGGGTGTGTCACTTGTTATGATCCCTGAAGGGCAGGGAGGGAGGGGTCTGAGCCTCAAATCAGGCAGGGAAATGTTCAAGTCACGTCCTGCCAGGTCATTGTGACGGCGGCTACAGATGACAGTTCCTCTTTAAGACTCTTCAGCTCACAGAAGAGCCACTGGCTTCATCTGTATACACCCCACCTCCGATGCAAGGCTATTTTACACTTAAGAGATATAAATGTATGAGGCCTTGCACCACATGTCCTATGTAAGTAAAACTGACCCACAAAATCCAAACTGCAAAGTGTCAGATGCCAGAGAGGTCAGAGCACCCTGGGCCTCAGCACTGAACTGCTTAGCAGTGGGAGCCTTGCTGGGACAGGCCTGGCTGGGTTGCTTACTCCCTTCCCAGCATGCCCCCAGGGCCAGGGGCTCCCTAGGCGGTGGTGGAGGTGGGTTCCTGGGGGCCTGTTTGGCCTGACGCCTCTGTGCTTGGTGCTCCAGGGCAGCAAGGAGCTTCTGTGGCTCCTGGGGCGCTAGGTGCTTGGGCCCCGGACCCCTCGCCACCCTGCTCCTTGGAGGCAGTGGCAGCCTCGGGCCTTTGTTCAGGGCCGCTGTCAG
Source organism: Mormoops blainvillei (assembly GCA_004026545.1). Classification (NCBI taxonomy): domain Eukaryota; kingdom Metazoa; phylum Chordata; class Mammalia; order Chiroptera; family Mormoopidae; genus Mormoops; species Mormoops blainvillei. Next base: position 179,764 of record PVJD01000798.1, on the reverse strand, counting down.
TGAGGGGGCCCTGGCCACCAGCACTCAGGTCCTGTACCCTCTTGTTCAGGTCATTGCGCTCTGTCTGCAGCGCCCGGCACAGCTTCTCCAGCCGCTGGATTTTCACCTGCAGGCCCTCCAGCTCTTTGTCCCGGAGTGTTTTCTAGGGAGAAAAAGGGGGCCCTTCAGTGTCCTGCCATCAACTCTCCACCTGACAATGCCACTTGGTAGAAAATATTCACACTTTAACATCACTGGGAGCAGACTGGAGTCCAAAGCTGGCGCATTCCAAGTAAACAGCCCTGGTTTATGCCAAGACCTGGCTGTCAGTTGAGGACAATGTGGTGCAGGGGAGGGGCACGGCTTAGAGACAACATATTCCTCCGTTTATCCACCAGTGATTGTGGCAAAGTATTTGGCTTTTGAGCCTACTCCTTATCTGTTAAACTTGTCTACTAACATTCCACCTCACAGATCTCAAGGAAGGTTCAGTGAAAGGGCTTATCAAAGACGTTCAGCAGCTTTGGCTGCAGCAGCTGTTCTAGCACTGAGTTACTTTCCTCTCCTACAGCTCAAGCCACAAAACCTAATGATCAGGCCACTGCATACAAACTACATGCATTGTTGGCACCTCTTGTTTCTTTGCTCTTTTCCTTTCTTCCATTTATTCTTTGCTTCTATCACAGGCCTATGGCTGGGCTCACTACCTCCCCTGCAGAGAGCGGGCCGTGCCTTGGACCTGGGCAAATGTACCCAGCTGCACCTCATGCTAGCTGCATCACTCGCCGCTAGCACTACAGAAAACCGCCCAATACTCAGTGACTGCACACCCCAGCCCTGGCTGCAGAGCGCACTTGGCCCACCTCTTCAGCCATCTCCAGCAGGGCCTTGTTGCTGCTCTCCCACCGGGACCGGTACATAGTGGTTTCTTTCTCCAGCTTCTTGATCTTCTTAGTCATCTGGGTTATGCGACAGGCAGAGGAAATGATCAGGGAGCGAGGCTACCTGCATCTGTGCCCCCAATGTGGGAAATGGTCCCATGGGGACAGGCAAGGCACTACAGGACACAGTCAATGCCTTTTGTGCCTCCTTAGGACCTCTTAAGTTAAATGCCCACCACCAGTAACAGGAAATGACAAGACAGTCCCTTCTCCAGGAAAACCTGGAAGGTGCACACACCACTGACACTTCCTTGCCAGAGGGGAAAGGCTATGATCCCTCCTTACAGCCCCACCCTCGGTCTCAATCACACTGTCACTGTAAAGAGCTCCTGGTGAGGCACCCCATTATTCTGAATGAAGCTGCTTGTGCCCCCGCAGCCACACCCAGCCTGGGCCAGTGTTACCTTTTCCATCTCCTGTTTGAATGTTGTGAACACCTCACTGCTTTTGGAAAGAGTGTTCTGGAACTCCTCAAACTTCTCCGTGTACAAGGCAAGCTGAGTAAGAAAGAAGCCCACAGGTAAGACCGAACTTCCCTCGTGGGTGCTTCTCATCAACAGACGCAGACCCATCCTTGGCCCTCTGATCCAACAATTCTACTGATACACCATTTTTCTTTCTATAATCCTCGAAAGGAGGACTTAGAGTGACATATTTTGCCTTTGTTTTCTTTCTTTCTTAGTAAAGTTTTTATTCACTTTCCAAGAAAGGAGAGGGGCATGGTGTAGAGAGATACACCAGCCTGTGTTGTTTTCAAATGTTTCTTCTGGAATTAAGTATAATGTATAGAATTAAAAATAACCATCTGTGCCCACCTCCTCAAAAGCAGCACAACACTTTCAACTAGGAATGAAGTCCTTCAAGCTCACCTAGTCACCTGGTTACCACCACACAGGTGCTGGGCGGGTCCAGAGGGAACAAAGGCTCAGCAAGGTCACACAGCAATTAAGGTAGTCCTAGAATGAGGGTCCCATTTTGCTCCCCTAGGATGGGGCCCACTGAGGGGACACTGGAGGTACAGGGTCAGGAGACAAACTATCTCACCTGCTGCTTCAGGTGGGTCTCCTGCTGCTTCATCAGCTCGCACATCCTCTGGGACTCCACTGCCTCTTTGAGAAGCTAATTCCAAGACAGGACACCAGACCCTGTTAGAAGCCCCAAGGGACTGTGCGTGTGTGTATTTTGCCATACACATCGGAACCCACTGAAGCTTCCTGCTCTGTGACTGGTGTCTGCGGAAACACTGCCCTGGTCTGGCCAGGCAGCAACTTCCCCCATACACACTTGACTACAAGCTAAGTTAGAACCAATCCACCTCTTCCAAGACCCGCCGCCCCCAGGGCTTGAGCCTCACAAAATCCTTCTCCCGCTGGTGCCTCTCCTCTGCCTCCTTCAGCATCTCCTGGGCCTGTTGGAGCTTGGCGTCCACCAGCTGCTGCTGCAGGTCCTTGTGCTTGAAGACTTTGTCGATATGCTGCAGGAAAGCATGGTGGGGGGGTCCACCTGTCAGGAGCTCCCTTTCTCAGGGAGGCCCAGTGGCTGTGGACACCCTGCCCAGCCTCCCAACTCAATCTGATGTGCTGGACTCCCATGTGTACCACAGGATGTGGGCCCCAAGTTCCGGGAAAGTCTGCTTCCCAATCTCACTTTATTCCTTTTCCACCGAGTCAGTCCTGGGTGAGCACAGGGGTTTATGGATGAAATAAGCTCCCAGGAAGCCAAGTAAAAAATATTTAAATCGCCAGCTCTAAGAGAGATCAATTCATTGGGCTGACGACCCTTACTTTTGTAGCTTGACTCCTTTGTAAGTGGGGAAAAAAGGGCAAAAATGACACTTCTGCTAACACAACAGGTTAGCTCTATTGGCAGAGCTGTGCTTTATCTATCGGTGAAGATTTGCTATCTCAAAGAATGGCTGTCCTAACTGTAGGAGGAGCCCTGGGAAGTGGGACAGGGTGAGAGAACACAGATAGAGCAAAGGTGATGCACTGAAGTGTTACTTCAAAGGTAAAAGCAACTGAAAAACGAGATGTAGGGAATTTTATGTATTTTTTTAATCGGAAAGGGAAGGTGGCTTGGGGATGTGTCCAGTTTGGGACATGATGAATTTCAGTTGGCTGTGATCTGAAGTCCCAAGGCTCAGAGGGGACAGGATGGCAGGGCCCGATTCTGACTGGGGGTGAGGTGTAAATGAGGGGCACAGGGCCTGGGGCCCCATACTGCTACCTCCACAGGCAGTACCAAGTCTTACTTTTTGCCTTGGGGTGAAGCAGGGGCGGGGGCATGAGAGGAAGGGAGTCCTCAGATTCTTGGAGTAGGTGCTTCACTCTGTGATGGCTTAGGAAGCCTCCCCATCTCTCAGTGTTAAGGGACAAGAACCAAACCAACTCCTCTCAAACCAAATGCATCACAAGTAGCCTGTAAAAGACGGGGTGGGTCAGGGGACGCCCCTCTAGGCGCGGCACACAATGACTGCCACACTGGACTGTGAGCCCAAGAGGGCACGGCCTTGCCTATCCCACCCATCACCTACCTATCACCACACCCCCAGGGTCTAGGACGGGGCCGGTCCGGAGCTGTAAGGTTCATGACAAGGAAACAGAGGCCCGGAACGGCCAAGTGAATGGCATGTGGGAACCCAAAGATAGTGATTCAAGGGCCCTGGAAAGCAGCCAACGCCAGCCAAGGCAGTGACATCCTGCCTTTTCTGGGGGCAGGGGCGGCAGAGCAGCAAGGAATCAGAAGATGTAGCCTTTGTCACTGATCACTGACCACAGGTCCAGCTCCTTCCCTGTGATTTCAAATTCTAACAAATTCTGAAAACTGAAATTGTCAGAAGTTGGCAGACAAGCCTGACCTGTACCTCTGTATGGCTAATTATGATCTAGGTGTGTATACTCAGAAATTGCATAAATATTAATATGTCTGATTTGGGGGGTGCTGCTACAAGCAAGGCCCGGCTGGGGCTGTGCTATGTAATACATAGTACATGAACCTATCTCCATTCTAACACTTGAACAGTTCTAATTGTAGAGGATACCTGGCCCTAGCATTTAGGACAGATACTACGGACCTGTGGTCAGGTAGCTGTAGGCCATCCTCAATTTCTTGTCTACATGAGGATGCACAACACTGTTCCCCTCCCAAGGAAGGAGGGGGAATGGCAGAATGGAAGGAAGCCTGAAAAGTGCTGTCCCAGTTCCTGCCACACACCCAGAACCTCCCACTTCCCTGGCTACGGTGGCTGTCCGTGACACCTCACCTCCTCTCGCAGCTCATACTGCTCAATCAGCTTCTTGAGCCTCTCAGCCAGCTCCATGTTCTCCTGGCGCAGTTTGGAATTGCGTTCATTGTGCTGCTCCATCTGTAGCTGAATGTCATTCAGTGTCACCTGGAAGTGCGAGGTCACCTCCTTGCGTTTCTCCTCCTCCTCCCGGGCCCGCTGCACGCCTTCTTCCTGAGAAGAGAAATCCGCCCTTGCCCATCATCTTTTTTCCCCCAGCCAGCCTTACAAGGTTCCCCCAGCTAGCCCAGGGTGATCTCTATCAAGAGTGCCTCCTACTCTCAAAGTGGGGAGTGGCCAGACTTCGAGATGTCATACAATGGGGCTCCTAATGGACTCTTCTGTATCTCAGGTGACATCAAGTGAGAGATTCTCTCCCTCGAAAAATGCAGGCAGACATGTAGCTGCCATTCAAAAGAACTTTGGATCTCCTGAAGCCTGTTCTTCCAGACCTATTAAGTAGTCTCATTATAATGCACTTTTATCTTTGACCCCTTCCACCCCCAATCAAGTAGTTAAGATTCAGTAACACCAAGGGTTGGCAAGGCTGTGCAGAATTAGGCACTAGGACACTGTTAATGGGAGGGCAATCTGGCAAAATCTATTAAAATTTAAAAGTTGCACACTCTTTGGTCTACAAATTTCACTGCTGAGATTTATCCTACAAATAAATTCTATATAATTAGCCAGGCATATATGTAATAAGAATTTTCACCGTAGCTTTCCATATGTAATAGGGAAAAATTGAAAACAACCCAAAAATACCTAAATGAGGACACTTATAAAATACAATATATCCATGTAATGTTGTTAAAAAGAATCAGATAGCCCTATATAAACTGACAGGAAAAGATAAGGCATTGTGTCAAGTGAGGAGATGGCACATATGAACCAATACATGTAAAATACTTTCATTTAAAAAACTGTATGTAAGATTTTATATGTAGACAGGAAGGTTAAGAGGTTGTACTTACACTTACATATTAGTAGGTTTACTTCCCAGTGGTTTCTGCTGGGCACTGGGGTTCAAGATGGTGGGCGAATATTACCTTTGATTTTGTTATGCTTTTGTCACCTTTGAATCCCTTACATAAAATTTATATTAAAATTGTAATTTTAAAAAAGGCAAATTAAAGACAAGTAAAACAAGTTGCAAAATACCATATATTTACTGACCCAAATTGCATGAGAAATCTATAAATGATATATGAACAAAAATGACCTGGAGATAATAGCAGTGACCAGGCTCTAACCAGAGTGACCATGCTCTAGGAGAGGCAGAACGGGATAAAGGACCCACATTCCTCAGTGACCAACTTCGGGAGAAGAGCTGCGGGTTGGCGCTGGACCCCAGCTTACCTGGGAACTGTGACAGAATTAAGAACTCCCGAAGGCCCGCACTCGGTGTTCTCGCTCCTTAGCCTTTACCTTACCTAATACAAGTACACGTCAAATGGTTGCAAGCAGTTCTTGCTAAGGCAGGGCATTACTGGAGAAATCTATTCCTATTCTGAAAGCCCGTGCTAGTTTTTAAGGGGAAAGCCACCAAAGATAGGTGGAAGTCAAAGTAACCAGCTGACTCAGGGGGCCCAGCCAGCGTACCTTGAGGGAACGGTTGTGGCGCTGCAACTCCCGGCACAGGCTCTCGAGCTTGCTGCGGGCCAGGATGGCCTTGCTATGCTCACCGCGCAGGTGGTCCTTCTCCTGCACCAGCTGGCTCTGCTTCTTCTGCAGGAGCTTCATCTGCTTCTGGGAGTTCCGGTGCTCCTCCAACTGGGAACAGGAGGGCAGGTAAGTGCCCTGTGAGGCTCTCCCCATCGGGATCCAGGGTCTCCCGAGCTGACCTGACCCTCTCCCCTGACTCCAGCCATAATAGCTCAGGTCAGACACTGCAGGTGCTCTGTTTGCTCCTCACAATAGCCCAAGGGCCCCTTACCTCAAGGACACAGAAATGGATGCTCAGGCAAGACAAGCAGAGCTATGTAGCCAGCAGATCCCAGTTTCTCTCCCAGCTCTGACTCTAGAGACAAAGTTCTCAAGACTCTCAGACCATTACATTCTCCCAACTCTCGGGACACTCAGGCCCTCAGATGAGACCACCTGCTACCCTTCTTTGTACTCATCAACAGACCCTAGCACTCTTTCCTACAAGACTTTTAGCACCGGTGCATCATTTCTTTCTTTAATACAACTCCCATTATCATCTTGGCCTTTTCATTATCAACAGACAATCCTTCTGACTCTCTGGCCACATACATAGTTCTTAACCTCCCTTGGACCTCAACCTCTCCTAGCTTTGCTCAACTTCCATGAGCCTACTCATGCTGTACAGTAGACAGAACACAACTCAAGTGTGTAATTAAATTTTTCTAATGAACACATTAAAAAAGTGTTAAAAAAAGGTGAAATTAACTTTAAAATCTGAATATTATCATTTCAACCTGGAATCAATGTGAAAAATTTTGAGATATTTTAGTCTTCCTTCTCCTTAGGTCTGTTAAACCCAATATGTATCTTATACTTACAGCTCACCCAGATTCAGACGAGCCACATTTCAGTTGGCCACTCTGTCATCACCTAGAACTGCACTCACCTCCAGGATCTCACCCCAAGCCAACACCACCACCATCTTCCTAGCTCATTCCCTCAATCAATATCTGTGGTCCCAGAAAATCTACTGCCCTACTGGACCTTTAGTCCACAGACCCAACCATTCTTTCACTTTCCTTTATTTTTTTAAAAAAGATTTTTAAAATTTATTTTTTAAAGAGAGGGGAGGGGAGGGAGAAAGAGAGGGAGAGAAACACTGATGGGGTGCTTCTCACAAGCCCTGACTGGGGACCTGGCCCACAACACAGGCATGTGCCCTGACCAGAAATCGAACTGGTGACCTTTCACTTTGCGGAATGATGCCCAACCCACTGAGCCATGCCAGTCAGGGCCTTTCACTTTCCTTTAAATAATCACTTACCTTCTCACCCAGCTTAGATTCATTAAGCCCTCAACTCTTTCGTCCCCCTTTTCCAGAAAAATCCCAGCCTTAGTACATCAACTTCCTGCTTACCCTGCACTGGCTCTGAAGCAGCCCTTGCTGAAAGAATCTCACTTTAAAATTCACCACTGCCCCCTGGTTTGCCTAGCAGCTCTGCTACGTTTCTCATATTATTCACATTCTGATAGACGACTATTTCATCCTTCCCTTCAAATCTCCCCTGCCCCAGCTAAAATGATCATTTCCATTTCCCCAAGGACACAGGGGCAACCAGAGGGGCAGGGGCACAAGCTCCATACCTGCCAGTCCACCTACACTTGTCCTCCCTTCACCAAGACGGGGCCCTACTTTTCACCACGACAAACCCCCTCCTGGTGCAACGGACCCCATCTCTTCTCATCTACTCGAAAACATCATTCTAGCAACTTGCTTGCCCCTCTTCTGCCACCATCAATCTTTCCATGGCTGGATCATTCTGAAAGGGTGGTATCTTTTAATATTCTTTGTTTTATTTAATCATTATAACTCCATTAGGCAGGTGTGATTTCCCCCATTTTATAGATGAGAAAAGTTCCTTACAGGAGGATTCCACCTAATAAATGTGAACTGAATGAAAGGATTTAAAATTAAGTAATTAGGGAATAATCTTCAGTGGATGAATCTGTTAATTCAAATTCTGATGAGGAACCTTACAAAGGAGGGACCCGGTTGGTGCCACCTGAACCCACTGAACAATCTTTCATCTCTAACAGTGGGATGACCACACTTTGTTTCTCCAGTGATTCACCCACAAAGAATTCTTGTCAAAAAAGTTGAACCTGAATTGGATCGAGCTTCTAGAGCTAACTTCCTCTTTATTTACAGGAACTAAGGAGGTAAAGGAACAAGTTAAATGCCACCACAAAACAAGAAAGTGGGGTACCCTACAGGACAACTGATGTGCCGTAAGTCAATGTTATAGGAAAAAGAGCAGGGCAGTGAGATCAAAACTGCTCTGGAGTAAAGAGGGGAGAAAATGTCATAACAACCCTATGTAATACATGGACCTCATTTGATCAAACTTGACATTTTTAAACAACTGAGGAAATTTAGCTATGGACTGGGTGTTAAGAGAATATTACATGATTAATTTTATTAAGTGTGATGATGGCACTGGGCATTTCCATAGTTGGGGGAAATACATGCTGAAGAACACAGGGGAGGGGTGACATGGCATCTGGTACTCAGGCAAGGAGCTAGGTCTCTACCACTGGAATGTGAAATTTCTCCTCTTACTATCAGCCCGGAAGAGGCTGCCTGGGACTTGACCACCAAGTTAGATGAGGAAAGGGCTCAGAGGGGTTGGACAGGAATTAAGCCACCCATCTGTCCTTGTACCCTGAACCCCATGCTGGGTGGTGTGCTGACTTTCCAAGGCAGAGATGGTGCAAGGAGAAGGGGGAAGAACTGACCAGTTCAGCATACTTCTTGCACAGAGCTGCCAGCTTCTCCTCTGGGGTACTCAGCGTGTTCAATGTCTGCATCAGTAACGTAATCTCCTTTCCTGCAAAGTACAGGGAGCAAAGGCATGTACCCCCTTCTCCGGGTGTCCCTTCCAGGCCTGGGCCCATACTCTCTTGCCTTGAGACAGCCCTCCCCTATCATGCTTTATATTTGTTGGTTGAACTGGCTGCCTTCCCTGCTAGTCTGTGCACTCCATGAGGGTTGGGACCAACTCAATTCTGCCTATCACCATAGCCCAGTGTTGCCCCTAGTGCCCATCACAGCGGACATGCATGAATGAATCTCTGTGGGATCTCCTTGGTAAGCACCAGAAATGGGAGAAAAAACAAACAAACAACTGCCTGCTCTACCAACAGGTTTAAGAAGTGTCCCACCTGTGAATTCGTTACTACTATTCAATGCAAGGAAGGCCCTTCTGAAAGAAGGGTGCAAAAAGGAATAGGTCTCCTTTAGAACTACTTTATCAACAGAGGTAGCCCAACAGGTTAAGTTTCAAATGAATATACCTTCCAATATTTAATTCTAAAATTAAAAACAAACAAAAACACTTTCTTTAAATTAGGATGACGGGGGTGGGGGGTGAGCGGGGACTAAGACATGGGTACAATACCACCTAATTTTGATTCTTTAAGACACACTAGTTCCCTACCTCCGCCTTCACCCAAATGACTTTCCTCCACTTCCTGTGCCTGAGTCAGATTCTTCCCTCTGTCTGCCTGGAGGGCCACCATACATAGCACAGCACCAGGCTTCTGAAGTGGCGACCCTGGGAGGCTCCAAGAGATCAGTGAGGAGGCTGCAAATCAGTGGCACATAGGCCAAATCCAACCCACAGATGGGTTTTGTTTGGATCCTAGCATATCAGTTGCCAACTGTTAAAAATGCAGAAATTGCACATAACTTTGGCTTTCCTTAAAAAAAAAAAAAAAGGTTGTCTAGACTAAGCCTGTATTTTTGCATGCTATCGACTTGCTGGGACCAAGTGGAAGTCAACCTTCTAGATGACTCTCTTGGCTAGCTTGACTTATCTGAGTCTTCAAGCCTGGTCCAGTCCAATTCTCTTACTGTAGAGAAGTCACAACTAAGGATCAGGGAGGAGAAAGGCCTTGCCCGAGGCTGCACAGGTTAGAAATGGTGCTGGCTGGCACAGGTGTCCACTAGGCCTCCTGCTCTCCATTTTCTCAGGCAGCAGGCTGGACTTTGCTTCTCTCACTTGCTTCCAAGGCCAGAAGCCCTTCTGCAGTGAACAACATGCATATCTCTGTGCTACGGCCCCACAGCCCTCGCTATGATTAAACTAGTAGGATAACACTGTCCTGGGAAGTAGAGTTTCCTCTGAATCCTAGCAGAGCAGGCTAGCCCAAGGAGTGTCGGGTCCAAACTCCCACCCTTCACCAGCCTCATTAAGTAGTGGCCCTCTGCTCACCCAGACCCTTGGCTTTCTTCTTCTCCTGTGGCCTTCGGTGGTCTCGGTCTCCCACCTCATCACTTGCCCGGATCTCATTTGTGCCTGCCTCTCCCTTAGAGGTCTCCTTCTCGCCATTGACTACTGGGGTCTCTGGCTCAGGCTCCCCATTCCTTGTGGCATAGGTCCGGGACTTCTCTGCATCTTCAAGTTCGGCAGGCTCACCCTGTGCGCCATCTTCACCTGGGCCCCCCTGATTGTTGTCTACACAGTATGTACTCAGGATATCTTCCAACTGGCGGCTTAGCTCCTCAGAGACATCACGGAGGGCCCCAGACTGAGCAGTTTTGACTTGTGCTCCTACAGCAGGAGAGGATGAGGGGCAGAGTGCCAATTAAGATGGTTATACCACTGGTAGGGATTTTTCAGGCCCACACTTACTGGTTTGGGTTAAGTGTTGTCTAACTTTAAAGCCTCAGTTTATTTACCTATAAAATGACATGACTATTTCTCATTACCACCCGGCCACGTTTGTTGTGAGTATAAAAAAAACCAAGTAAGTAAAGCATCCAGAACATAGGGATGGCATGTAGCAGGACCTCAATGTCTGCTCAATCCCCTTCTCCTCCGCAGGAAAATCATTTCCTGATATTAAAAAAGTTCCAGAAATGTCTCAAGTATAAAGAGCAGTTACCCACTGTTGCAGGAGGTGTTTTTAATCTGGACTTGCAGGTTAGGTGTCTCATCTGACTGCCACCCGATTTACTTGGACACCGTGGGAATCTCACACTCAGCACTATCATCCCCTCATTCTATATTTTCTTCTTTCTAGGTAAAAAGGGCCCTCTAACTTCAGAAGCTAGATTGGCGCACCACAAACTCCTCCCCCTGCCCGCTGGAAAAGCAGAGCTGGCACACACCCTCGGTATTCCCTGGAGCCTGGCTGGTGGAACCTTCAGCTTCTGTCGCAGAGGCCGACTGGCTGGGCAGACCCTGGGCTCCCTCTGGTCCTGCTTCCGCTTGCCCCTGGTTGCTTTTTGGGTTGGAAGTGTGGCCTGATTGTTTGGCAGCCCCATTCTTTTTGTCTTGGTTCTTCATTGTGGTTTGCAATGCCTGGTGATGAGTAGATCCTATAGAAACAAGCACTCTTGCTATTTTCCAGACTTCGAAATTCTTCTCAGCCTGGATAAGAAATCCCGATACCGGATGCGCAAAGCTTCTCAAAACAAACTGGCCGGCCTTCCCCGGAGGGAACCAACGGTTCTCCCGGTCGCTAGCAGGTCAGGGGAGCCTGGTGTGCCCTGGCAGGCTTTCGGGGAGCTGCTCCACGAGCGGGGTAGGAAAGGCCTCCTTTTTCCTGAAGCCTCTTCCCGGCACAATGCGGCCCCCTCAGCATCCGCTGAGCGTGGGATTGGCTTGCTGCCGGTGACTGACGTGGCGGAACGCTCGATTCCCGGTCCCTCCCCCGCCTCCCGGGTTCCACGTGGGCCCCCCCCACCCGCGCGCGCACGGCCACCTACGCTCCGCGCGCCCTCCCACCGCGCGCGCCGCCCGCCCTCCGGCCCCCCGCGCATGCGCGCAAACCTCAGCCCTGCCCCCCCGGCCTGAGCCTTCGCGCGGAATCTGCGTGATTCTTTCTACCGGCCGAAAGCGCTCAGGTCTACAGACCCTCTGATAGCCTCGTCCCTTTAGCCTTCAGGGTACAGACCCCACCACCGACGTCCTGATGGCTTCGCCCGCTCTTGGTCTCGCACCGGAAACCCTGGGTAACCGCTGCCGGCAGAGCCGCCTGCTCCCCTCAGCCAATCAATAGTCGACGCTCGCGCGGGGCATGCTGGGAAAGATGAAGCGAAGCGGCCTCTGAGGCGGGCGAGTGGGAAAGCCGGGGAGAGGAGACTACACGTCCCGCCATGCACCAGGGATGAGCCCCTATTCCCAAAATGCAATAGAAAGGGCTTCAGTTCCAGGAGCCGGATACTCAGGAGGTCCCAAAGGAACCAGTCATTCTGCATAAGGTTCCACCTCAACTTTGTTTCTATCGTTCAGAAGCTATGATTTAGCTCCGAAAGCCTTACGCTTGGCTGTTCTTTCTTGCACGCTTCCACCACCCTTCCTTTCTGCTGTGAACATACATGACCGTCTGGGAACTGAGGACGAGGGACAGAACACTGGGCTGGGAAGTAGACCTGTATTGCAGTCGTATCACTGGTTTGCTCTGTGACTGGGCATTCTTTTCTCTCCCAGGGCCTCAATTTCCGTATTCAAATTAGATACTTTTAATAACAGTAGCAATTCTCTGAGCGCTGACGGTGTGCTTTCCCGTTATCTATTAGCTTAACTCTCATAACTACTCATCAAGATAAATACTATTTGTTATTCCCATTTTACAGCTGAGGACGGTAAAGCAAATGTTAGATAATTTTTCCAAGGTCACATCCTATTGAATGGTTAGAGTAGGAAGTCCAGAACTCCTGGACAACACTGTCTCCTACCCAGAATAACCCTCAGGGCCCACTTTTCCCTGAGGAGTAGTCAAAGTAAAAACTTGTTAAAGTAGATTATATTCTAAACCCCTTCTCCATTACCAGCACGAGTTCCTCTTAGGAAGGGGCTGAGGGGACCCTGCAAGAAATTTAGCTTCAGCAGATTCCTGAGCCTTTTCTCTGACTGGCCCACCCTGCACAAAGAAAGTCTCTATTGCACTGGGGATAAAGATGAAAACAAATCAAACTTTTCTCCAAATGTGAGATAACAATTCTTTATCTAGTTGCCTATAGATAATGGAGTAAAAACCAACAATCCACACACCTGGAATTTAATGCGCATATGCTTGGCTTCAATTTCCAACCCATCCTGCCCATCTCCTCCGCGGTATTTTTGCTTCAACTATACTTTTATTTTTCCAGGTTTTTGCAGTTGCTATTCAGCTTCCAAAATGCTCTTCTGGCAGCAACAAACTCTGTTGAGGTCCAGCCCAAAAGTTACTTCTGCACCTTACGGTGTTCTGCATGCAATCAATCTGTCCTAGCTCCCAATGCTTGGATATAGAGTTCTATTACAGCATGAGGCATTGAAGTTATTTGCCTACAAATCAATGAACATTACAAGACTTGTTGGCTAAATCCTCTAGTCCTAAAGCCTAGGATTTCTGGGGGCAGAGAATGTTTTAATTGTTGTGCAAATCAGCATCGTTTAAGGGCTCTTAGGATGTGAAGTATTACTCCTGCACAACAGTGTGATGATTGCAGGGGTGGGTGGGTGGAGGTGGAAGGGGCTATGGGGGAATAAATAGTAATGGAAAAAAATATAATTAAAATTTTTTGAATAAAAGTTAAAATGCAACAACAAATCTCATTTAATAAAAAGAAAAAAAAAAGTTAAGTATTTTTTCCCAGTTAGGGACTCCCAGGCAGTGGTCTTTCCCTTCCTTTAGGCAGCACAAGTTCTCGTTTACCCGGTAACACAGAGTTAATATGGTAATAATATTATAATGGTGAAACTCAAGCCCAGAAGTTGTGGAATCCAGGTCTCTGGAAACCAAGGCCTGATTATTTCTAGAAAAGCATGTTGGAAATCTTTTGAGGAAGTAATATATCAATCAGGCCCTGATGGATTTCCATAGGAAGAAGGTGTTCTAGGCAGGTAAAGAACATAATAAGAACAAAGTGACAGGTGGAGTAGTGTAACAAGAAGGATCAACAGTAGCCTACAGGGGCCAGCTGGGAAATGAGTAAGTAGGCAAGGAATAACTAAATTTGAAAACATGAGTTAAAAAGTTACTTTCTCCTTTGCTATCAAAGAAAATAGCAACAATTATTAAAATCTGCCATGAAGGAGACCACTGGGAATGGTGGCGACTGGGGTCAAATAGAGCTCTTGCAGGTTTTCAAGCAGAAGCTCGGGCCTGGTAGTGCCAGATATTTTTCAAGAAAGATATCTTTATTTTACTTTATATTTTATTTTTGATTTCAGAGAGAGGGAGGAAAGGAAAAAGAGGAACATCAGTTTGTTGTTCCACTTATTTATGCATCCATTGGTTGTTTCTAGTATGTGCCCTGACCAGGGATTGAAACTGCACTTTTGGTGATGCTCTAACCAACCAAGCTGCCCAGGCAGGGCTCTTTATTTTTAAAAATGTTGGCAACATATTAAAATTTAACCACACTATCGGGCAACCCAAATCCTCCTTTTGGGTTGAATCAGCTTTTTGGCTGCTTGTCTGAAATCCCTGCTTTAAGAATTGATCTAAACCAAAGCAAGCACAGTCAAACCTTAGTTCTCTCAAGCATCTTGGTTCTTGAACAGTTAGGTTATTGACCAAGTTGTTCAAAGAAAAAATGTCTTGGTTATTTTAACAAAACTTTGGGTGTCAATTCTCTACCTGACCACCCTTTCAGGCCTGTTACCTGTATGATCAGTGACAAGAGAGGAGACTTGGTTTTTGCACAAATCACTTCTCGAACAGTTCTGGAATGAATTAACTCCTCAGTTCTCAAACTTAGTCTGAACTGTATGACCTTTATGGGCTCTCGAAATTACAGTGACAGAATGAAGATCATTGGCTGCTAGCGGTTGAGTGAAGATTCCTGAGAGACGTGCAGAAGATTCTAGAAGTGATGGATATGGTTCACTGTCTTGAGGTGGTGGTTTCACAGGGTACATATGTCAATATCTATCAAATTGTACATTTTAAATATGTGCCATTTATTGTAGGTCAATTATATTTTAATAAAGCTGATTAAAAAAAAATCTTTATAGCAGGAGTAGGCTGTTGCAATTCTTAATTCCACTGTTAGGCCACAACCATAAGTTTAAACACCCTCTCCTCATTCACTTAAAAAAAAAAATCCAGTCTAGGATCATCCCAAAGAAGACAATTTAGAACTTTGCAACAGGTTTTTATTTTTGCTTTATATCTATTACAGTGTTTGAAACCTAAAGAAATACATTTTCTCTTCAAATTTGGATGTGTATATAAATATCATTTGTCTGGACTCAGCGCACTCAATGCCACGGTTTCTTGGCCTCTGTCTGCTCTGAAAGCAAGCTTTGTCTGTCTACCCAGGGGTCCTGAGAATATAGAAAATAGCCAGAGTTTATAGTTCTTTGAAAACTAAAAGCAAATGGATCTGGAAAGAAAAACCAGTGAGAAAAAGGGTTCGGTTCACCTTCCTAGGAACTGTAGCTGGGAACCCAAGCTGCTTCTGAGGGACATTCAGTTTGTCTTGGGTGGTTGGGACCTCATAACCCCTTCATTTCTTAAGTGGTTCAATCAAAGGCAGTTCCCACAAAGTTGGCTAAAAGAGCCAATACCCAACTATAGGGCCTGAGGGTTCTCACAGAGGTGGACTCTTTTAAGGTCATCCTCTGAGTCTGAGGTTCCCAGCTAATGCCAGGATCTGAGCTTTGATTTCCTTCCGGGCATGGCAAGATTTTCTGTCCTCAAACCCAGGGGCTGAAAATCTGATCTACACAGGGAAGCAGGGCTAGCACTTAGCAGAGGGGTTCACATATGTTCTAATGTGGACATCAGCAGTCAAGCTGGCCCAGAAATAGCGAGGTAGGCCCAGACTATACACTACATAAACCTTTCTCCCTCAGTGTTCCGGTCCCAAAATGTAACGCTGCCTCTTCTTGCGTACCCGGTTTTGGTTCTGCAAACAGCCCAGACCTGAGGCAAAATGCCCTCAGTGGAAAAATAACAGCTTTAATTCAGACTTGGTTGGTACTGACCTCAAATTCTTCCCTTTCTATGGTCTTAATCTGGGGCTGGGGGATAGACAAGAGGACTGAACAATTTATGAAGGCCTTGGCTAAAGAGCAGCTAGCTAGTGCCTACAACATGGATCCCCACAGGGCCAAATTCTCAGCTTGTTGGTCTAACAAAAGAACTCAAAAGACAAGACAGAAAAAATAATGGACAAGATTGGTCTAGAATCCTAAAACAGCTATGGATAAAACCTACTCTGAGCAATTTTGCAGTCTCACACTCACTCACTCCTGGGATAGTCCTATCTGGAAGAAGTTGCTACTGGTTATGAGCATTTTGCTATCGTTCAGTGTACTCTCCCCAAGCCTGCCAGGGAGGTAGGTACTCATTAACAATCCTGGGGCCCCCCAGCCAGCCTAGTTTCCCTACAGGTCCCCACATTGCCTGTAGGGACCTGGAGAATCTGGCTCTCTGCTTTCAACTGAGTAGAATCTGGGCCCATAAGATAAATCTACAGAACACCCAAGGTGAGAGACACCAAGCTGAGTGAGTCTCAGGGAGAAGAGATGTGGTCTGAACATAAGAGCTGAAGCATTTGAAGAGGGGTATGTAGAATGAGGAGGAAGTATTGCCCAGCACTCATCTTCCCTTCTAGTTTGCTAGAAACAGGAGTAACTATAGCATACAGGGAAAAGGTGGGCAGACATGAGAAAATGGAAATCCATTTCACTCAGTAGACTGTTTTTCCTGTTAAGCTGGTTTGGCTTGAGAGAAAGAGAAAGTCTGTGCCTGAGAGCTTTCCTTTGCTCTTCCTTGACTATAGTAGCAGCTATAATCTGTGTGGTTCAGCTCCAAAAAAAAAAAAAAAGGGCCCCTGAAAAGTAGTTTCCAGGGAAAAGAGAGTAGAAAGAATAGATCTAAGGGTCATAGGTAAGGGGGAACACGGCTCTCTGAAAGTGGAAGTCATTAACACCTGTTCCTTGGGTTATTTGCACCCAATGACCCAGATAACCAGGCTTGCCAGTTGAGGGTGGAACCCACGTGGTTCTATCAGAAGGTGCAGCCAACACCTTCAGGTAGGTCAGGTAGTCACTGGGGATCACTCAGAACTGAAGGCAAGCTTCTAAGACCAGAGACCCCGTTAGTACTAGAAGATACAATAGAGATGGGAAGCCCAGAAGGGCTGGCAATAAATAGCTGGCATTATTCAAAACAGTATTTTAATACTTTAGCTAAGAAAAAGACTCCTTGTCCCCTTAATCCATACCTCCACTACCACCAGAGATCTTAAAATGGACATAGCAGCCATGTGCCACCATATGAAGATTCCAAACACATGTCTTACTAGGCTGTTCCCTACAGCAGGCTGGCAGCCCTCCACCCCTGCCATATCTACTCAGAAATCCACCAGAAAGCCTCTGACCTCACCTAGGCCAGGGTCTAGAGTCTGACAGGAGCTGCCCATGAAGAGTGGCTGTCACGCTGGGGTTAAAGAAATACTATTTTGCTTCCCAAGATGGCCAAAGGAGAGGAGGAGACTCAAAAGATCATGTTACTCCCTCTACGGGCTGGAAGAACTTGACCTGTTGATGGAAAGGGGTTGGAGGAAGATTACGGGAAAACATGGTCTGAGGAAGACACTAACCAAGGAAAGCTCCTAGAGGTCACTTTTATCTGATAAGAAATCTGTCCTCATATTGTGCCCTGGGAGACTTCAGTCTTTGAAGTCCTTAAAGAAAACTGACTTTAAAGCAGCCGCTTGAGGATCAAAAGTCTTCCATCTGGTACAAGGTCCAGATCTGAAGGGAAAATAGATTTTGGAGGAACAGTTGGGAAAAGCAGGATATGTATGTCTCACAGTAAGAATATGGCCCCAATGTCAGGGACTTAACTATTGCTTGAGATGTACAAAGTAGATCCTATTAAAGTGCTTTCCCCTTTGGATAAGGATGGGGATGGGGGTGAGGGTGGAGTTTTTCTTTGAACTGTAGAATAGTTTTGTAATGGAGTCGGCAGCCAGGTAAAAAAGGTCCTGCCTCTTGCCTACCTGGGAGACTGGGGGTTGACAGTCATCATTCCCAAGCTGAAGAGTAGCATGTGACTCACTAAGGTGGTTCAGCACTGGTGTGACTTTTCGGTGAAAAGCTTTAGCCCCAAACCAACTTTCTCAGAAAATGGCTGTGGAGTTGGATCTCACACTGGAAGGAAGGCAAATTCAAGACCAATGGCTGACAGTGAGCACCTAACTTTAGATCTTTAAGTAGAGGGGCATGGATTTCACCTGAGACAGAGGAGATGTGCAGGAATGGGAGCAAGAATGGCACTGTTTCTGGGGGAGGGAAAAAACAGCTTGAAGCAGGGCACCTCTGACTGACCACAGCTGAAAAGCAGGGCCAAGGCAGACTGTGCCTTCTCACAGTTGGTCTATACTTAGCTGACAACTTTCTCCACCCCATCCCCAACAACTGGGATTTAGTCTCGTATGTAACCTATCAAAGCACAGGCAGGCCATTGTGGCACTGCATTAGCTTTACTCAAAGAGGAGAAAAAACGGTATTAGGATTATAATTGTCATAAGGAAGGGCAAAACCCAAACCAGGTACAGGGATCCCAAATAGGGAAGATACCAATAACACTCAAAAAGTCCTGAGGCTGCCACATTTCTGAAATAGTAATAGAGGAGCCATGTACATTAACTTATGTGAACAAGGGCCTTTGAGAACAAATCTGAGAAGGCAGACTCCTTTCTGGGTTTCCTGGAGCAAGCAGGATGCTCAGCAGTAAGGGTTAGAGTGGTAGACTTCCCCACCCCCTGGGTCATCCTTGCTTCCTTCAGGTGCTGGGACAATCAGACCAGGCTGACCTATCTAAAGGTTCCAGAGCTGAAGGCTGGTCCCAGGTGGGGGCCCAGAACCCAAGCAGAGAAGAAAAAGATCAAGCTCAGGCCTCCTAGGTGAGGGAGCTTCCACATTTCCTTTTGGTCTTCCTCACAGTATCGTACTTATAGAAATTACAACAGTTCTTCCTCTTGAGACCAATTAAGATTGACCTACTTAATATATAGAATATAAAAAAATACAGAACTTTTTGACATTCTCTCCTTTGGAAGTAAAATATACATGATCCAACTATGGAAGAGGAAGAAGAGGAAGAAAGGCCAAAGGCAGGGATCCCTGGCTATCCCAGTACATGACACTCACTCCAACCTCCTCTGCAACTTATGGGTCACCAGAGCAAGGACTTTCTCCTCAGGAGAAAGGAAGGACTACAGCCCCCTGTCTCATGCTTAGGAGAAAATACAGCTACCTCAGAGATGCATTCAACTCTGAGGGGAATTTTCAAGTAAACAAATGAAGTTGGGTCGCACCATTGGAAGGTGGGTAGGAAACATGGGATCAGTAGCGACACATGGGAAGCCCCGTCTGAAAGGCCTGTGCTCCTCCCCTCCACTCCCACTGGTGTACTTGCCCCAGGAGAGTGAGGGGGATCTCCCAAACTAAAGAGGTCTGGGAAGGGGTTAGAGGGAAGGAAGGGAAGGGTCTTTGTCTCATGGTGACCTCCCCCTCAGCCTCTAGTCCCAGACAATGCTGGCAGCTGGGACTCCTAAAACCAGGAACTCATGGTTCTTGGAAAGAGCAATCTTAATACAAGAAAAATGTGCAAAAGAAAAAAATTAAATAACTCAATCCAAGCATACAAGATTAATATTCTGTCAGAGCAAGAACACTTTGTTTGGATTTCTTCCCTCCCCTCCCACCCCCATTTCTGGAATATTCCACCTGCTCAAGTACCCAAGATAAGAGTTACACAGATCAGGGCAGAGAACTGGGAAGGATGAAGGAAGATAAAAGGGAACAAAGTCACCACTAAAGAAAAAATAAAAATAAAAAAGGTGCAAAATTGATTACCTCAGTCCTCCTTTGTCTACCCCTGGGCTCCTGGGTTAAAGACATATGTGCAGCCAAAATATAGTGTGAGGAAGAAAAACCCAACACATCCCCTTCTTGTCACAAAACCCAAATGTGAGCCTCAGATGGTTCTGTCTGTCCAGAGGGTGCTCCCTCCAGGGAAGGGGGTGGAGCAGGTCAAGAGCACAGTTTCCAGGGCAGCAGAGGTGTGTGGTGGCTGATGGTGGGGGGCTGGTTCCCCGCCCCCCGCAGAGGGCTGCTCTTCCGCTGGTTGGTGGTGCTTCCCATCCCATCCCCTTCCCGGAGGCAGACATTATAGCTGGAAGCCCTCCATGGGGGCCTCGGGCTGCTGGAAGATGAACTGCTGTTGCGTTTCATCCACCTGGGGAGCCAGGCTGCTGTCGTCGTCTTCTACGCCAAAGTAGTGCTCAATGAGGTCGAAGGCCTTCTGGTAGATCTCCTGGTTCTCATGGCTCTGGAGAAACTCAATTTTATCCAAGCCTATGGTGGTAAGAAGGAAGGAGGCAGAGTGAACTTTCAGAAGTGCTTTTCTATGGCTCTGTGAAACATTTATCTGTTTTTCTTTCCCTGAGGTAGGTTGCTGTTTATAAACACAAATATGATCAGGTCTCCTTTTGCTGTGAACGAAGAGAGCCAACATTTTCACTCTAAACTACATAACCCCAAAGGAAAAAGACCAAAATGTCAATTATAAATTAGGGGTTCTAGTCCTGATTCTGTGTTTAACTTCCCGTGTGACCTGGGCTAAGGCTTCTCTGAATCTCTCAAGAGATGAGTGATGAGTCCATTCTGCACTCTCACTGGAACTTGCTAGAAACTCAGCTAAAAACGTGCCTCCAGTGCCTGACTCTATTATCAGTCCTGGAGTTTTCTTTCTGCGTCTGTCATACCTACTTACGGGGTAGAGTCCATCAGAAAGGGAACAGATCTATTGCTCCTCAGAGGGAAAAGGAACTAGTAGCATAGAACCTTGCTTTCAGGCCCTAGCCAGGTAGCTCAGTTGGTTACAGTGTTGTCCTGATACGCCAAGGTTGCAGGTTTGATCTTTTGACAGGGCTCATATACGAAGCAACCAAAGAATGCGTAAGTAAGTGGAACAACAGATTCTCTCTCTCTCTCAATTAAAAAAAAAAAGAAAAGAAACTTGCATTCAATGATGACTCTAAAAAAATACACCCTCACATATGTATATGACTTTGGAGGTCTACGTTCCCAAGGCTCTGACCCTAGAACCTCTCTACTTAAGGCAGAGATGATAATGGGCAGAGGGCACATACCGTAGGCTTCTTCGATGAGGCCACAGTAGGGATTAACCCCTGAACCACTGCGCTTGCCCTCTTGCTCTCCAAGCCGAAGGATGTTCTCCAGTCCATTGAGAGCCACTTGCACAATCTTTGAATCCATCACAGTCAGCAAGTCACACAGGGGTTTGATGCAGCCCAGTGAGACCAGGTACCTTGGGACGAGACAAGGCAAGTTCTAAGTTAATGCAGGGTAAGGGAGGTGATCTGATGTCTGTGGGTCTCCCTCATACATGTCAACACGCTGAGCAATCCAATCTTACTGAGCCTTCCTAACCACCCACCCTGTATCTGAATCTCTCCACCTTCCCAGTGTTAATGGTCTAGTTCAGCAATTTTCAACCTTTTTTATCTCATGGAACACATAAACTAATTACTAAAATTCTGTGGCATACCAAAAATATATATTTTTGGTGATCTGACCAAAAAAGAAAAAAATTTTTTTTGATTCATGCACACCGGATGGCTATTGTTGTGTTGTTGGCTATTGTCATTTTTTTAAATTTGACAATCTAAGAGAAAAGGGGTCAGTGCACTCTGACTAAATAGTCGGGTACTGCATGTTTGAAAAATCTTGTAGCACACTGGTTGAAAATCGCTGGTGTAGTTCATTTCCCTGTGAAAGTCTGCCATAGATTCCTCTTCCTCATCTCTAATGTCTCCTTGCTGCAATATTACCCATTCTGAACACATCATTTCCCTGGTTCAAACTCTTCACAGTCCAAGCTCTACAGGAATGACAATGTAAACCCTCTACACTCTGGCTCCTACCCATCTCTTCTAGCTTCGCTTCTCATCATTCCCTTTTAAGGACACTACATTCCAGTCAAACATGTTAAGGTTTCCCGGTGTCTGGTTCTTACACCTTTACTTATGCCTTTGCCAATCCGAAAGGCCACCTTAACTGGTGTGGCTCAGTGGCTAAAGGCCTTTTACGACCCTGTATTTATCCTTCAAAGATTAACTTAATGACTATACCTTTTCTCCTAAAGCTTTATACACACAGTCATGTGTCAAAATTTTAGTCAACGACAGGCTTCATACATGATAATGGTCCCATAAAATTATAATGGAGCTGAACAATTCCTATCATCTAGTGACACTGCAGCCATAACAATGTCGCAGTGCAATGTATCACTCGCTTGTTTGTGGTGATGCTGGTGTAAACAAACCTGCACTGCCAGTTGTATCAAAGTAAAGCACACACAATTATGTATAGTACATAATACTTGATGAAGATAATAAATGACTATGTTGCTGCTTTATATATTTACCGTACTGTACTTTTAATCATTGAAGTGTACTCTTTCTGCTTAAAAAAAGTCTTCTGCCAGTTTGCGGTTACGCTGACAGCAGCCTCATACATCTCATGCTTACTGTGCCTCTTGATCGCGCCATTCTCTCTTGGGTTTGATTTTGTCTCGTGTTGTTTCGTACAGTAACATGTACAGGCTTGCAGCCCAGAACAGTAGGCCAAGCCATACAGCCTAGGTGTGTCCTAGGCTAGACCATCTTGGTGTATGTAAGTGTGCTCTGTGATGTTTGCACAATGACAAAATTGCCTACCCCCAGACTGTATTTCTGTCATTAAGTGGTGTATGACTGTGCTGAATACACTTCCCTTGCTGAGGGCAAGACACCTGCCCAATTCCCACCACTCCTACAAAACACACACACACAAAATAGCTTTCTATTTGCTTCTCTCACATATCACTTCCAAAAATGATTTCCCAAAGAACCTGCTCTGAAGGAACCATTGCATGGCTCTCCTTCATCTGTATGGATAATTGACAATCACATATATTCTCTGGTAGGCAGGAAGAGGTACAGGAGAGACAGATGTATGTGTCATAGGTTTCTATTCTCCAGAGGGAAAAGAGGTACATGGTCTATAGGTATCTATTTCAGACTTCAGTGCCACGCTAGCAGTTTATCAGTTAAAACCTACTGTAGCTGGACATGGCAGACTATCCCCCAAAAAGCAGTTTGGAGGTCACATGTAAACCATGAGCCAAGAGGGAGAGTACAAATATCACTCAAGACAACGGGTAAAAACGGTGATACCTGATCTGCTCAGGAGTTCCTCCGGACGTGGCATTGGTGATAGCCCAGGCTGCCTCTTTCCTTGTGCGGAACTCCGCTTTCTGAAGAATTTCAATCAACACAGGGAAGATGTTTGTATCTATGACAGCCTGAGAGAGGATTAGGGTGGGGCAGGCAGGAAAAAGTAAGTTACTTTAAGAACAGAAATCAAATCCAGCCCACAAATCAGCTAAAATTTAGACATCTTCCTTTCCTGAAAGTCTTCCTTTGTTCATATACAGCTCAGAGGCTACAGGGGAACATGGCTTCTGCTACACAGAATCTTTGACCAAAAGCACACACAGACCCCAATTGCTAAAAGGAAACAAATTCTTCTAGAAACAAATATTCTAAAACCTCTCATGTCCCCATGCCTTCTCACCTGACATCCCTGCCCCCAACTTCCCTCCTGCTTGTTCTACCTGTATTTGAGCCCTGTTGCCAGCAGTAATATTTGAAATGGTCCAGCAAGCTTCTTTCCGGATTGATTCCTTGGGGCTGCTCAGCAAGTGGAGGAGGCAAGGGAGCGCTGAACAGTTGAGAATGACCTAGAACACCAAAAGCACAGGTAACAAAGCAAAAATTAGATAAATGGATTTAATCAAAATTAAAAAATTTTGTGCATCAGAAGACACCATCAACAGAGTGAACAGGCAAATCACAGAATAAGAGAAACTATATGCAAATCATATACCTGATAAGGATTAATATCTAAAATATATAAAGAATTTCTACAACTCAATAGTAAAAAACCAAGCAACCCAGTTTAAAAAATGGGCAAAGGAGTTTAATAGACATTTCTCCAAAGAAGGTATACCGATGGCCAAAAAGCAAATGAAACAACACCGAACATCACTAATCACGAGGGAACTGCAAATCAAAACCACAATGAGATACCACTTTACACTTACTAGCATGACTATTATCAAAAAACCCAGAAAGTACAAGTGTTGATAAGGATGTGGAAAAAACTGGAACCTGGTACTCTGAGATTAAGAATGTAAAGTGGTGCAGCCACTATGCAAAACCCTATGGGTGTTCCTTAAAATATTAAACACAAAATGATTGTATTATCCAGTAATTCCACTTCTGGGTACATATCCAAAAGAACTGAAAGCAGGTATTCAAATAAATAACTTGAACGCCAATGTTCAATGCAGTATTATTCACGACAGCCAAAGGTGAAAATAACCTAAGTGTCTATCAACAGATGAATGGATGAACCAAACAGTGAGTATGTACACAATAGAATATTATATAGACATTATAAAGAATGAATGTCTGACGCATGCTACAATATGAATGAACCTCAAAGACATGCTAAATGAAATAAACTGGCACAAAAGGACAAATATATATGGATCAACTTATATGAGGTACATAAAGTAACCAAATTCATGAAGAAAGTAGTATCGTGGTTACCAGGGGCTGGGGGAGAGGGGGAAATAGGGAATTATTATTTAATGGGTACAGATTTTCAGTATGAAATGAAACAAGTTGTGGAAATGGATGGTGGTGATCATTGAATAACAATGTGAATGTACTTAATGCCACTGAGATGTATACTTTAAAATGGTTTAAAAGTAAATTTTATGCTGTGAATATTTACTCATGCATGCACACAAAAGAATGAACTAGAAAATGAGAGTGTGGGTTTGAGTGAGATTTTCCACCTATAAAAAAATGTCAAGAATCCTCCAAAATTATGCCAACTACTCAAGACCCAAAAAATACCCAGATTCCAGCCTTTGAGCAGGAGAGACTGTTTCCTGTGCCCTCCCATTTTAAACTGTACATTTCAGTGGCATTAAGTACATTCGTATTGTTATTCAATGATCACCACCATCCATATCCATTTCCACAACTTTTTCACTTCATACTGAAAATCTGTACCCATTAAATAATAATTCCCTATTCCTCCCCCCACCCCCAGCCCCTGGTAACCATGATACTACCTTCTTCATGAGTTTGGTTACTTTCAGTACCTCATATAAGTTGATCCATATATATTTGTCCTTTTGTGCCAGTTAGTTTCATTTAGCATGTCTTTGAGGTTAACACGAGATTAACATGAAGTCGTGTCCGTGGGATCCTAAAAATCTAGGGAGTAGGTTTAAGGTTCCATAGCTTTTAGTGTCTTGAAGGGACCAGGACTCAAAAACTGTTAACAATTACCTTATGATGTTCCAGGTACTAAGTCAGGTTAACTTAGTGTTCCTTCAGAGTCACAGAATGGATGATGATTTGCTTTCAATTTACAGAAAAAAATGAAAGCAACCAAGTTGCTCATGATTATATAGTAAGTAGCAGAGTTGGAATTTTTCACTCAAGCCCATGTTTTCTTTCCTAGACCACGCTGCCTCTCATCGTATTTGGTAGGGAAGGGTTTTGTCCACAGGCAGCTCTCCTCTTCCTTACCTGGGTTTGGATGTCATCCCCAGTGACGATGTTACCCACAGCTCTCAGGGCAGGAGAAGCCACTTTGTAATCATTATGCCTGCAGAGGAGGGAGATCTGGTGAGCAGAGGGTCTGCACACAGTGCTCAGCCCTGCTGACCACCAAGGCCGACAGCACTCTCATGGCTCCAGACCTTTGGATCAGGCAGCAGTTCTTTAGTCTGAGCTTGGAGATTAGGGAATCTGTACCCTTTCTGAGGCCACTCACATCAGAAGCTCTACCAATCTCCTGCAGACTCCGGAGTCTATGACTGCCTGGATCTTCTCATTGGGGCCATCGGACAAATAAGACAGGGCCCAGCAAGCATCTGCCAGCAAGTCTGAGTCGCTGCTGAAGAGAAGGCGAGACAGCACAGGCAAACAAGGGGACACCTGTTGGAAGCAGAGTGAAAGGGACTCATAGCTACATCAGCTCTCCTATTACTACGAACATTGCTGTCCCCTTCTTTACAAGTAATTCTAAGTCCTGGAGATCCCTACTATATTAAATTATCAGGCCTAACTTTTCACTTTATCATCCATGCGCATGAGATCACCTACATCATTGACAATCACCTCTTTCAGTTTCCCATGGACTGAGACTCTAAGGGGTTCTCAAAGACTTGAAAACTCTCATATAAAAATTTGTTCTTATGAAGAAAATTGCTATCCTCCTCAGGAACTGGTAAGAAGCTCTCTCACCTTTGCAAACTCTGGAGGTGGGTTCTTCCCTCGGCAGAGGTTTGACAGGGCCCAGACTGCATTCCGTGTCATTGTCAGTCGTGTGGACTTCGTAAGGAGTCTGGAAGAAAAAGCAAAACCAGGTCCTGAGCAACGATGTTCTTGGCATACAGTTCTTGCCAGTGAATCCCAGGAATAAATCCAATTGGACCCCTGAGACTCTGGCAGCCTTGGCTTCTTCCTACTCACTTACCTAAGTTGAGTGAGCCTGTTTGGGTCAGAGGATTAGGACCAGCTATATGGCTAGTTAAGACCATAGGTGGTGATATGGCAAACGGGGGTTGTATATTAAGTAAGCCTGTGGAGTTTTGAAGATAGGACTTACTGTGCCGCTAACTAAGGCCTCAAGTTCTAAACAAGAAGTACTTGTTCTCTTTGGAAATAAAAGCTGACGGTATACTTTCTGTGAAAGGCCCAAGAAAGAGTTATAGTGGTAGCCTATGTGATTGTGATCTCTGAAGAATAATTTGTCCATCCATTTTGTTTAGATGTAATGTAGCTCCACTTTAAGGGTATGGGAGGGAGGGATGGGAGAAGGATCCAGATGACCTTTCATGGGGTCTTTGACCTGAGGTTTGAAACAGAGCTCTTCAAAGCACCTATGCATAAACTCATAAGCGAATCAATGCATACTGTAGAGAAGGTTGGATTTTTTGAGAAGGACTAATCCTGCCTTTTTCCCTGGCTCAAAAACAAGGTGGTATGACCAACATGAAATTCCACAGTGCCATGAAGTGAGGAAGCACAAGGTATGCCTTGGCACAGATCAGTGGCACAATATTCTTGCTCTTAAAAGATAGCTGTCTTTAACTTTGGCAATCAAAACATACTTTTAGCATCTTTTAGCATTTTATCATCTTAAGGTAAGCTGCCCTCAAAAGACCTGCCACATGGCTGCCCTACGATGCCCCAGGTACAGATGATTATTAATTACTCACGTTAACAAAGGATTAAGGATGGAACAGTTCAAGACGTAATCCCGGCAAACGGAGCTGTCTCCAGCTATGTTTCCCAGTGCCCAGACTGCCTGAAAAGGGGATGATGAAATTGTCACCCACAGAGCCTAGAGGCTTCTTTGAGTACTTTATATTTATAACTACAGAGTGAGTATCCACGAATAATCAGGATGAAAACCAAATCAAGGTCTGAGACACACTAAATTAGCTTAGATACCATCCCTGCTGACTTCTTTTTTTGAGCACTTGTTCTATGAAACCCTTTCTTCTGAGAGCTCCTGGATCAGCGGCAAAGAAAAACTGACCTTTGTACTTTAGCCATAGACATCAAACCCTGACCTCTCTATCCCCACTCCCCAGAAAAGGGGAAAGTAATTAAAAAGTTGTATTCTTGTAGCCTCATAGGACCGGCCATACTGTAAAGGAGAAAAAAAAATCCCAGTACCACCCTCCACTTCTATCCAAAGAGCAAAAATCCAGTAGAAGAAATGGAAGTTGTATCTTTATCTCTAAGATCTGTAGGTACTGAGAAATGGGTACTGTGGTGTCTTTTTTCCACTACCATCTCTGATGCCAAATGTGTGGAGTTTTTTCCACACCAACAACTAATTATCTGATACCGACGGCCCATTAATTTAATTAAATTCTAACTCTTCAAGTTAGAACAGACCCCACAGGTTATCGTTCAGTTCCACAAGACTGCCCCCACTTTAGACACTAGCTGCAATTCCCAGGTGCCACCTGTACTTCTGAATCACTGGCTATAAATTCAGGAGTTCCTCAATGCCTTCCTCAGGTTCAGTATATCACTAGCGGTTCACAGGACTCAGGAAAACAATATGTACCAGTGTATTATAATGGCTACAACTCAGAAAGAGCTAAATGAAAGTGGGAGGTTGGGGTGGAGATGTAGGGAAGGGTTGAACGGTTGGGGCTCAGAGCTCCCACCACCTAATCCTGTGTTTGGTCTTTTTGATGACCAGCCACACCGCCCCCAATTCTGAGATTATTTGGGAGCCGCTCCCTGAGGCATAGAATTAGCATGGACTCAGGGGTGTTCCAAAGGGGCTCATTATAAATAACAAAACACTACTATCACTTAGAAAATTCTAAGGTTTTTAAGAGTTCTTTGCCAGACTGACGGTGAAGACCAAATATATATTTTTATTACACCACAAGTACCATCAAGAATTAAGCCAAATTTGAGCCCTGGCTGGTATGTCTCAGTGAACTGAGCACCACCCTGCTAACCAGAAGGTCACTAGTTTGATTCCCAGTCAGGGCACATGCCTGGGTTCTGTTCTCACTTAGGGGAGTGGGAGAGACAACCTATCGATGTTTCTCTCCCTCTCTTTCTTCCTTCCTTTCTCTCTCTAAAAATAAATAAATAAAATCTTAGGGAAAAAAAAAAAAAGAATTAGCCAAAATTGAGCATTACCTGTTCCTGTACATCCTCAAAGTCTGAGTTAAGCAGCTCTATAAAAATGGGGACAGCCCCTGCTTCAATGACAATTTTGGTCTGCTGAGAGGTTCCCGAGGCAATGTTCGTCAGAGCCCAGGCAGCTTCAAACTGAAAGTGAGATTAAGCCATGATTGAGAAGTCATTCCAGACAGGGCAGCCATGCCTACCAGCTGGCTCACAGTAGTAAGTCTCCTGCTCCTGACTAAAAAAATTCAAAACACAAGCCTTTTCCTCTCCCCCTTTAAATGGTAGGAAGAGGTATCCACAGTGATGTAACAGAACGGGAAGCCAGAATTGGGCTTTAATGGTCCAGGACTATTCCTGTACTACTATAGCACCCCTGAGTCCTTTAACAAATCATTTTTTTATTTCCCAAGCTTCACTTTTCATTTCTGAAGCCTGGATTAGGGTGAAATGGAGCTCACAAAGTCCCTTTCAGCTGAGTTTCTAGTAAGTACTAAAAGATTGACTCACCAACCATTTCTGAGAAGAGAAGCCCACAGAGGCTAAATGATTTGCCTCAGGTCACACAGATAATGTGGAAGTGGACTAGAACCTCTGATTTATAACTGAAAGATCAATCTGTAATATTCTTTTATTTTTCCTTTGAGATTATTTTAGGGAAGAAATCTGGGCTCTCTTGTTTGAGGCCAAGACTTCTGAGGCAACAAACTAATAGCAATAGCTTCTCTTAAATGTTTCCTCATATTACTTGTCTATTTCCTGAGAGATGTGTCTACAGGAGCATCCCACTGCAACTTCTCGGAAGGAGGGCTTTTATCTGGTACCCCTCTACCCCAGGTCTCACTTGTAATGTACAATTCTCATTCCGCTTCAGAAACTCCACAAACCGATCCACCACTCCTGGAGTGTTGATAACTTCATCTATTGGAGGGCTAGGCTCTGGAAGAGGGAGAAAGGAAGGAGAGGAAAAGTCAGGATAGACTTTAGCAGGTGCATTCACTGGAGTCCACCCACCATCCTTCCTATATACTCCTGACCAGCCTTACAAAAATTCCCAAACTCCCTCTGGGTGAGATGGTTTTAACAACAGTTTGTCATTGTTGAACTGTATGATACAGTTGGTATGCTAAAGAGTAAAGCCCGTCCTAATTTAAGTATGCTCACCTTTGGCTTACTGAACCTAAGCAAGTAACTAACCTTATTGACCATAGCAAGTAAGGAAGTAAGGGAGAGAAGAAAGCCCAAGGGATGAGCAATGCTAGTCTAAACATTTTCCTCCTAAGACCAGCATTCTTTTCTTGGGAGGACTGTTTAATATGCTGGGGCAAGATGTATTTTTACTACCCATTTTTTACTGAGTATGCACAATGTGCCAACACAGTTCCAGGTACTGAGGATACAGTAGTGAACAAAACCAAAAGTCTCTGCCCTCAAAGAGCTTACATCCTAGTGAGGACACTCTGTTATGATAAAAGGTAATAAATGTAACGAGGAAAAAAAGAACAGGTAAGACAGGGTGAGAAGGTTAAAAATGCTGAGAGTGGTGGGATGGCCTGTAATTTTAAAAACGGTGTCAGGGTAGGCTTCATTGAGAAGGTAGGATCTGATCTTACGTGAGGGAGCTGTCACACAGGTATGTCAAGCAGAGGCTATCAGGCAGAAGGAATAGCCAGTGCAAAGGTAAAAATGTGCCTGGCTTATCTAAACACCAAAGCCAGTAGGACTAGAGCACAATGAGTGAATGGGAGTAGGTTGAAACAAGACACTAAATCATGTAGGGAGTCTCTCTGGGGAAGACCAGGCTTTGTACCTTTGGAGAGCAGTTTCCGGAATTTCTGTGTGGTTGCTAACTGCAGGTCAGAGTCATCAGAAAAGAGCATCTCTACCATCTCTCTTGTGATCACACTCTCCTAGAACATAAAAGAGGTTCAAGGCTTTGCAAACCAACACCAGAGCCAGATATAAGCACATAATCCTGTGTGGCATCCTGCTTTGTAAAGAGTTGAGGGCAAGAGGACAGCATAACAGATAAGCTCAGGAGAAGGTGTTTGTTTAGTCTATTACTGCTTCAAGTTGGGACATTTGAAAATGATTCCTAACTTCTGAGGCAACTGATGGTTTTGCTTAAATGTTTCCTCAGGTGTCTCAATCAGAGATGAATCCTTGTTGACTCTTAAAGCTGACCAGCTACGAAAGGGCCCATGGAAGAACAAGCTTAGCATGGTTGTCAGCAAAACTACTAGATGATGTGAACTGCTCAATTTCTGTTCTGCAGAAGCAGGTACTTCCCAGGCCTGCCTGAAGCCAGGGCCTTACCCCAGTGGTAGAGCTCACATAGGAGTCCATGAGGAGACTATCAAACATGGCAGCTTCTTCATTAATCATCTCCACATTTCTCCGTTTAAAAAGCTGCAAGTAAAGAGAAGAGATGGTGGTAAGACTACTCACTGAAACAAAAACAAAAAACGAGGAATGACCCAATGTTAAATTATGGCATAACTGTCACGGAAATGCTAGCAGAGTTGAGAAAATGCCAAGTTTAAGATACTGACAGAAAGATATTCAAGGGCTATACTTTCTATTATATCTATTTGATTGTATTTTTTAAGGGACCATTTTTATTTTTATTTTATTTATTGATTTTGGAGAGAGAGGGACACACATCGATTTGTTGTTCCACTTATTTATGCTATCATTGGATGATTCTTGTATGTGCCCTGACCAGGGATTGAACCGGCAACCTTGGTGTATCAAGACAATGCTCTAACCAACTGCCAGGGCTAATGGATCAATTTAAATATATTTTAACTTTAAACTTAAGAAAAATAATTTTATTTATTTATTTTAGAGAGGGTAAGAGAAGGAGGGAGAGAAAGAGAAAGAGACATCAGTTTGTTGTTCTACTTATTCATGCATTCATTGGTTGATTCTTATATGTTGTCTTGTATGACTGGGATCAAACCCACAACCTTGGTATATCAGGACAATGCTTTAACCAACTTAGTTACCTGGCCAGGGCTAAGGGAGCATTTCTATAAGCAAAAAAATCTTTAAAGATTCTAATGCCCTTTGTGTAAAAGGTTAAGAGTATAAAAGGCTTTGAAGGAAAGGAATAATGGTAAAACAAGAGGGTAGGTAAAGGCAGGTTAAATGACTGCGTGTAGGTCTGGGCAAGGCACCAATTTAGTGGATGTGTGGCAGAGCATAAATGATGAACCATTAATATATTCTCAGGTCTAGGGTAACTTACAAAAAATGGACCCACGAAACAGAAGCAAGGCAGCCCAGTATAGCTGATGAACCTCTTAAAAGGCCAGGCTTGGAGCTAGGATTCGAAGGCCAGGCTTATACTCATTATGGGTAAGGAAGAGAATAGGCAACAAGGGGCTAGAACTAGAATGTTATATTGAAGACACAAATGTCGTCTAAATTGTTCTAAATTTTGGAAAAGTAAGCGATTGATCTTCTTGTTCTCAAAGCTTCCAACATTTCTTTACAACAAAGGAAATGATCAAACATGGCAGCTTAACTACTTTCCGAAAGGGAGGGTGAGAGTGCAAGGGGGAGGCCAACTGTGGCAGCCAGATCCTTTCCCTAAATAGTACATTTAAGAATATTCAGTTAACCCACTTGCTGCTCCCGCTTCTGCTTCCGAAGCTGAATGCCCTCTTCCTCTCTTCTTCGCCTCATTTCCTCAGGGTTTAGGGCATTGTTCTTATAGCTCTTCATTCGATAATTGTCTTTCCCTGGGCTTGCCATGGTTTCTAGAAGAAAAGATACAAACACATTTGCAAAGGCTCTTAAGACAGCATTTTTTCCCCACTGGGCTTTTGTCCCTACCCACCCTCCCCTACTCGGGGAGAGGACAGGTTCTCAAGGAGGCCTAATAATCTCAATAATAGCACCTGACATCTCTAACGCTACCAACACACACACAGTTACCTTTAATCGTAGTAAGCTGGTTAAATACGTCTAATTATAGCAATTGATATTAAGCATAGTGGTTAAAGGGGTAAGGCCCTGCAGCCAGATTGTGTGGGCTCGAATTCTGGCTTTTCTACTTCTTCACTGTGCAAACCTTCAATAAGTTGCTTTAATCTCTATGCCTCAGGACTTCATCTTTAAAACAGGGACATTAAATAGTTCCTACTTCACAGAGTTGTTGGAAAAATTAAATAGGTTAATACATGTGAAGTACTTCTCAGAACAATGCTTGGCGTATGGTAAATGCTCACATGCTATGATCACCTCCATGACAAGAGAGAAAAGTTATATGACTTTCCCAATAAACTCGAATAATTATACTACATCCAATTCAGTGGAATACGATATATCTTTTTACAATGACCCATATGCCCATCATCCACTTTTTTAATTAAAAATTTTAATCTGTAATATTTGACATATACAAAAAGAAACAATGTTGTTACCAAGCAAAATAATACAATGAGAATCTGTAAACCCATGATCAAATCTAAGAATATCATTAATATGCCTGAGTTTAGTTGTGGGCTCTTCCCCTATCCCTTCATCTCCACTCCAACTCAAAAGAAAACTGCTATCCTGAATTGTCATCTTTGTATTTGTTTTTAATCACGTAAGTATATCCCTAAAATATTGTATCATACTGTATTTAGTCTTCTGAGAATTGCCCCAGCTCCACTGCATTTCTAAGATTCATGTTTTTCACGGAGCTGTATTTCATTCATTTTTCCTGTTATATTATTTCACTGTATAAATATATCATAATTTAACCATTTTTATGTTGGTGTCACCCCCTCCCCATTTTATTCTATTACAAACCTACTGGAAAGCTGTTGAGCATTAAGTGGTATATACAAGTTTTCTGAAATTCTATTTTCACTTGAAAGCTGAAATTTTATCATTGGCAACAAATACTGACTTCATGCACTCTGAGAAAATGTCTGCACAATACCTAAGTCTGAATAATGAGTTTTTCTGTCAGTCATTCTTTCAAATAAAAACTGTGTCAATTTAAAAACATGTCTAGTTTAGCTGGTTACTTAAGCTCATGAGGTGATTTTCTGTTAGAAACATTTTCAAGGGTTGAATTTATACTATTATATCAAGGACATTCTTAAGTGAAACCAGCATTTTTTTTCAACTGTGAGTGAGTGGTGGTGAAGAATACACGGATTACTGGCACAGTTTGGTGCCACTGTCTTGATTTGTGCCCACCATTGCTTTTAAAACATCAGTACAAATGTCAATGCAGTGAAAACAGTAAGTAACATCTTAAATTTTTTCCTGGCTTTACTGAGATGAAACTGACACATAACACTGTGTAAGTTTAAAGAGTACAAAGCGATGATTTGATATACTTCCATATTGCAAGATGATTACCACAGCCCTGGCTGGTGTAGCTCAGTGGATTGAGCGTCGACCTGCAAACCAAAGGGTCGTTGGTTTGATTACCCAGTCAGGGCACATGCCTGGGTTGCGGGCCAGGCCCCCAGTAGGGGGTGCGCGAGAGCCAATCACGCTGATGTTTCTCTCCCTCTTTTTCTCCCTCCCTTTCCCTCTGTCCAAAAATAAAATAAATAAAAGTATTTAAAAAAATAAAAGGATTACCACGATAAAAATAATTAACATATCCATCACCTCACATGATTACCTTTTTGTTTTTTGTGATAAAATGTTTAAGATCTACTCTCTTAGCAACTTTATATAATTCAGCACAACTACAGTCACCACGCTATACATCAGATCCCCAGAGCTTACCTTACAATGGAAAGTCTGTACCCCTTGACCACCTTCGTCCATTTTTCCCCCCATGCCCCTGGCAACCACCAATCTACTACTCTTTGTTTCTGTGAGTTCTGTTTTTTAGATTCCACACAAAAATGTGCAGCTGGCCCTTGAACAACATGGGTTTGAACTGTGTGGGCCCACTAATACAGATTTTTAAAAAAATGAATCCACATATTTTTAAAAAGATTTTATTTACTTAATTTTAGAGTGAGTTCGGGAATGGAGGGAGAAAGAGAGGGAGAAAAATATCAATGCGTGGTTGCCTCTTGAATGCCCCCTACCAGGGACCTGGCCCACAACCCAGGCATGTGCCTTGATGGGAATTGAACCAGCAGACCTTTGGTTTGCAGGCCGGAGCTCAGTCCACTGGGCTACACCAGCCAGGGCTGAATAGTATATTTTTTAAAATTCCTATTAGTGGACCTGAGCAGTTCAAACCCGTATTGTTCAAGGGTCAACTATATTTGATTTGTCTTTCACTCTCTGGCTTATTTCACTTAGCATAATGGCTTCAAGATTCATCCACATTGTGATTTTATTTCAGTCATTTCATTCCAGAGAAGTGGGACTGCTGGATCATATGGTAGTTTTATTTTTATTTATTTTAATCCTTACCCGAGATTTTTTTTTTTTCATTTGAGAGAGAGAGAGAGAGAGAGAAAGAGAGAGAGAGAGAGAGAGAGATTGATTTGTTGTTCCACCTATTTATGCATTTACTGGTTGATTCTTGTATGTGCTGACCACAGATAAAACACGCAACCTTCAAGTATCAGGATGATGCTCTGACTGAGCTACAGGGCCAGGGCCTAAACAACACTCATTTTTTGTTTAAGACTCTATTTATTTATTTTCAGAGAGGAGGGAAGGGAGGGAGAAAGAGTGGAAAGGAGACACTGATGTGTGAGAGAAACACTGATAGGCTGCCTCTTGCACACCCCTAAAAGGGGACCTGGCCCACAACCCAGGCATGTGCTCCCACCAGGAATTAAACTGGTGACCCCCTGGTCTACAGGACGACACCCAATCCACTAAGCCACACCAGTCAGGGCAACAACAGATTCTTTTTTAATTTTTAAAAATTTTTAAATTTTTTATCCTTACCCAAGGACATTTTTTCATTGCTTTTAGAGAAAGAGGAAGGGAGAGAGAAGAACATTAATGTGAGAGAGAAACACCAATGGGTTGTCTCTTGTACATGCCCAGACTGGGGATTGAACCCGCAACCTTTTGGCTATGGGATGATGCTCCAACCAACTGAGCCACACTGGTCAGGGCTAAACAACAGATTCTTAAATAATAAAGTTGGAGAACTAACACTGTCTAATTTCATAACTAAACTAAAAAGCTATAGTAATCAAAACAGTGTAGTACTGGAATAAGGATAAGCATATAGATCAATGGAATAGAATGAATAAACCAGAAATAAATTCATACATCTATTGCCAGCCAACTGATTTTTGACAAGGGTCTCCAGTTCATTCAATGGGGTAAGAATAGGCTCTTTAACAAACAGTGCTGGGCCAACTAGATTTCTAGATCCACAAAAATAATGTTGGATCCTGTAATATAAAAAAATTAACTCAGCCTTGGCTGGTGTGGCTCAGTGGACTGAGCACTGGCTGGAGAATCAAAGGGTCGCCGGTTCAATTCTCAGTCTAGGACACATGCCTGGGTTGCGGGCCAGGTCCCCCGTAGGGGGCGTGCAAGAGACAACCACATATTGATGTTTCTCTCCCTCTCTTTCTCCTTCCCTTCTCTCCTTCCCTTCTCTCCTCTCTAAAAATAAAGTCTTTTAAAAAATTAACTCAAGGATCAACAACTTAAATATAGAATCTAAGACCATAAAACTCTGAGAATAAAAGACGAAAGTAAATTTTTGTGATCTTGGATTTGGTGATGGATTCTTAGCTATGACATCAAAAGTACAGGCACCAAAAGACATTAACAAATGAAAAGACAACTTGGAGAATGGGAGAAATTATTTCCAAAGCATTTCTCTGCTAAGGGTTTAATATCCACAATATATAAGGAATTTCTGCAACTCAACAACAAAAAGACAAACAACCAACCACCCAGTCATAAAATGTACAAGGGATTTGAATAGACAGTTGGCCAATGTGCACATGAAAAGATGCTAAACATAATTAGTCTTAGAGAAATGCAGATCAAATCCACAATGGGATACTGCTTCATATCTGAAAGAATGGCTATAACAAAAACAAAGAAACAATGTGACAAGGATGTGGAGAAATTGGAACCTGGTGTACTACTCAGGAATATAAAATAAGTGTAGCCTCTGGAGAAAACAGTATGGCAGTTCCACAAAAAATAATTAAACACAATTATCATATGACTTAGCAATTCTACCCTTTGGTAGATCAAAAAGAATTGAAAACAGGGACTCAGTCAGACACTACATGCCAATGATCAATGCAGTGTTATTCATAATAGCCAAAAGAACAACTCTTGACAAACATTTAACAAAAACAAAAAACAAAAAACAAACCAGGGGTTCACCAAAAGATGAATGGATAAACAAAATGTGGCACATACATACAATGGAATATTATTCAGCCAAAAAAAGCAACGAAGGTCTGAGACATGCTACAACATGGATGAATCCTGAAGATGGTGAAATAAGCTAGACACAAAAAGATAAATACATTATTTCCATTTATATGAGGTACCTAGAGTAGTCAAAGTCATAAAGATAGAAAGTAGGTTAGAGATTAAGAGTTTGTTTGAAAAGTTTAGAGATAGAGAGTGGTGATGTTGGCACAATATTGTAGATGCAATTAATGCTACTTAATCGTACACTTCAAAATGGTTAAGATGGTAAATTTTATTATATTTTACCACACACATAAAATTTTAATTGCAGCATACCTCATCCAATTAAATCTGACACAGAATGCCTGTTCTATGTTTTCTTAGATTCTGTATTTAGCTATTTGTAGTCGTCATCACAGGGCCAATTATTTTAACCATATTTTCTTATTTTCTAAGTTCTGGGAGCCTTACAGGCTCAGGGAGAGGCTGTCCATCTCAGGTCTACTAATTCCCAAAGATAACTTTCCTAAAAGTATGCCTTTGATATGCAAACTAACCAGTCAGAACCACAGACCCCAGAAGGCAACATTCCTCTGCTTTAATCATCCCGTGGCCAGGTAGTAGGCAACCAGAGATTACTGCTATAGCTCAAACCCTCCGGAATTATTCAAACTAGCTTAATCCTAAACTGTTTACTCTGCCCTGCCTTCACTTTCTCTCAGAAATCCTACACTAGTCTCCTCCTGTGGCTGCGGCGACTTCATCATACCTTACCCAAGACTTACATTTTTAAAACAATCTTAGTATTTTAAAAAATGATAAAAGTGAAGCTGTCTGTGTTAAGTATGAGTAGAGAAAGCATTACCAACTAGGTTCTCAATTTTTAAGCATTTCTTTTCCTCTGAATTTCTAATCTGAAAGTTACTAAAAGTATTTCAAAAGGAATAAAAATAAGTTTTATACACACAAAGAAAGTTAAAACTAACTCTAATATTGCCCTTTTCTGGAGTGGTTGGGGTGATTGGGTGGTTCAGATGGTTGGAGTGTCATCCTGTATACCAAAAAGGTTGTGTGTTCGATTCCCGGTCAGGGCATATAACTAGGGCAACCATTCAATGTTTCTCTCTCACACTGATGTTTCTCCCTTTTCCTCTCTGTAAAATCAATAAACATATCCTCAGGCGAGGATTAAAAAAAAAAAAAGAAATCTCCTGCCACACACCCACCTTGGGGTACTTGAACGTCCTTTTTCAGTGAACTTTATCCTAAACTCTAAGGGTCCCTATGAGACTTGCAAGCAGGGGATCAATAGGTAGCAGCAGCTTGTCCTGGGTTAACCCCCAGAACCTGTCCCCAAGGCTCCCTTTTTTCTGATTTTCCAGTAAGCTGACAGCAGCCTGGTCTTGGCTCCCTTCTTTCCTATAACATTTCTAAAGCCAAAGCAGCCCCGCCTAGGCTCTCTCCTATTGCCTGTCTTAGGCCCTTTGCTGTGTATAATGCGCATTTTTTTGGCCCAAATTTTTGAGGGAAAAATAAGGGTGTGCATTATACACAGGTATAATGATTACATACCATGGGCATAATAGATAGAATCACATGTATAATGCGCAAAAAAAAGTGGGCATGCATTACACACGGGAGTGCATTATACTTTGCAAAATATGTTACTCTTGAAGGAAAACAA
Organism: Mormoops blainvillei; assembly: GCA_004026545.1. Lineage (NCBI taxonomy): Eukaryota > Metazoa > Chordata > Mammalia > Chiroptera > Mormoopidae > Mormoops > Mormoops blainvillei. The sequence goes on along the minus strand of PVJD01000798.1, from coordinate 141,074 downwards.
ATCTCCCCATATAAAATGTCTAACCACTATGCTGTACACCTGAAAGTAATATAATGACTGTCAGCTGTGATTGAAAACATTTTTTTGGCCTGACTGGTGTGGTTCAGTTGGTTGGGCCCACAAAGTGAAAGGTTGCTGGTTTGATTCCTGGTCAGGGCACATGCCTGAGTTGAGGGTTTGGTCCCCAGTCAGGGCACTTAAGAGAGGCAACTGATTGATGTTTCTGTCTTACACTGATGATTTTCTCCTTCTCTTTCTCCCTCCCTTCCTCTCTCTAAAAATAAGTAAATACAAATCTTAAAAAACATTTTTTTCATTAAAAAAAAAAGACATCTCCCAAGGATAAGGTTTGGGCTGTTCTTCACGTAGAAGATGAACCTTGGGAGTGGAAGTGAAATAAATGTGAGAGGAGAAAAGTAGTCTATTAAGAGAATCTGAGTGAAAGAGAAATGAAAATGAAGTTGAGGAGAGAGGTGAATTCTGGAGCTAGATACTGAGGGAACAAAACTTCAGAGATGGTGCCTCTGGTCATTCTAGAAGGTAGCTTGGCAAACCAATAGCAGCAGCTGGGTCTTCGAATGTGCAAGTCTCCATACCCACTTGGCAAAGCTCAAGTAAATTTATTGTTAAACAAACAAAACAAAAATAAAAACAAAAAAGTTCTAGAGGGCTGCAGTAGCCTCCCTTTGGGGTCCCTAATTACCTGTGTGCCTAGAGACCACCAGGCACAGGACAGATTCCTAAAGCCGGCACTGCTGACTGCTGCTCCCTATTACCTGACAGATGGTTTTTCATGAATCTGAGCCTGGGCTCTCCCAGAGGGCTGTCCTCTCCTTCCAGCAGAGCTGACAGTGAAGCTGAAAGGAGAACCAGTCTGTGCTTCTTTAGTCACCATGGTGACAGGGAACTATCATAAATATTTGCTTATGACTTCACTGGAGAAGCCAAGCAGGGAAGGTCTGATTGGAAGGAGGAACATCTGCAGAAGCGCATCTGGAATCAGCAACCAAAGGAAGGCTGGACTCTTGTTTGGGGACCAGCAAGCAAGGGGGCTTTTTTCATCATGCACTCCCTTAGTTACTGGAGCTAGACCAAGAAATCCACAATATAAATATACCTTTTCTAGCACCTGCCTGTCTTGGGTTTTCTTACTCAAGGAACCCTCTCAAAGTCAATAGGTCCCTGAAGTTATATCTCCCATTTCGAGGAAATAAATGTCTGATACTGACATGCGTTTTCTAAGCTTTAGAACCTAGGGACTAGCAATAATAATACAAAATAGGTACGGACCCTATTACGGCCTGAATTATGCTCCCCCTCCGTATATTGAAGTCCTAACCTCCAGTACCTCAAAATGTGTCTGTATCTGGAGATAGGGTCTTAATATTGGGGTAAGGCCCTAATCCAGTGTGAAGATTAAGATACAGATGCACAAAGAGAAAGTATATTATGTGAACACAAGGATAGCCATCCATAGACAAGGAGGGAAGTCTCAGAAGAAGCCAACCCTGTTGACATCTTGATCTGACTTCTACCCTCCAGAAATGACTATAATTTCTGTTATTTAAGCCACTTGGTCTGTGATACTTTGTTATGGTAGCCTTAGCAAATTAATATAGGCCCTAACTGATAGATGAAGACCTTGAATCTCAGGTCACACACTAGGTAAGTAGCAAGATTACTGTAGTGCTCCATTTAACCACTGGTATGTTTAAAATTGTGAGATTCATCAAATTTGAAAGTCATGCATGTTTTCTCAGAAAAAGGCATACACAATATATAGCTAGCTGTCCTGTGTATGGGATGGGAATGATAGTATCACACCTTCAAGCTCACATTCTAGACATCTGCTGGCTATAAGACTTTCCAAATAAAAATCTTATGTTCATGGCCTGTACTTCAAAAAGTTATCAAGCAGACACTTGAAGGTATCTGCCTAAAGAACCTGAAAGAGTTATATTTAGGAGATACGGAACTAGCCTTATTTTTAGGTAATGACATGACAATCTTCAAGGAAATGGGCCCTTCAACACTATAAAGCAGTCAGTCTTTTCAAATTACTTCCCTTGTCCTGGTGCTAAACTAAGTGGGTGCTCCTCTTTGAAGAGAGAGGTTTTCTTCTAAAATGTTATTGTAGCTGCCCAGGCAAAGAAAATGAGCTAAGGCTTTAAATCAGACAGACTGACTACTGGGGATATGCTACAGTTAAGAAAGTTTTACAATTTATCAGAATACACTGAAAGTTTCTTATTGGCACTGAGAAGAGAGAAAAAAGAGATATACTGTTATTTCCCAATTTAAGACCTCTTCCTTCAACAATGTTGGAAACCTAATTCTCCTCAGGTTGGACTTGCTTTTTTTCATCTGGCCTCTCTGGCTTTTCACTAGGAACTCATGGCCACATGCCAGTTAATTTAAAAAGAGAGGAGTTAGGTAGAGTGTAAGTCCATAGCCTTAGACAGCTAGTAAGGTTTGATAATGTGTCAAATTTTTTGTAGATATAATATCTAATCTTCACAACAATCCTGAGAATAACACTTTACAGATGAGAAAAATGAGACTCATTTGAGTTTAAGCAACAGCCATGATGCTAAAAAGTCAACCTTGACCTGTCTGGTCCCAAATTCCATGTTCTTTTCAATTTCTAAAAAGACAAGTGACAGGTTAACAGCAAATGCATCAGAATTGTGGGTTGGGGACTGATCCATCACCAAATAAGAAACAAATCTGCTCACATCCCAGAATTTCAGTAAACCACAAACTCAAATGCCTTAAAAGATAAAGAAAAGACGTTAATGATATTTAACAGGGCAGTTACAATAATACAGCAGAGACTGCTCTCATTCTCAATTTTTACATAGTGCCAGTCAAGCAAATTTGACAGGGGCTTTATTAAGTAGTTAAATAAACCCCAGCATCATGCTTGTTTTCAAAAAATGTTTTCATACAAAGGATCCAACTAACCCCTATGACAACCAATCAAAAAGGTTAGTCAATTAGTAGCATATCCAGTTAATAGCTAAGGAACCAGGTTCTGAAGTGCTGCGACTTGCACAAATTGTGAAGCTTGACTCCAATCCAGACCCTCTAATTCCAAGGGCCTCTTCATCCATCCTCACAATACACATAAAATTCTATTCAGTTTGGCTCTTGCCCTTAGACTTGATTCTGTCTACCTTGATCTATTTACTCACAGTCACTTAAACCTGAGAATTACTGGCAATTAAGTCTGTAATTAGTGCATATGAACAGGGAGCAATTGAAAAACTGTTATGGAAGATGTTTGCCTCAGAGTTTCCTCCATCTCTTTCATCTAATCTATTGCCAAATCCTGTCCTAGTTTTACCTCCAAAATACAGCTCTCTCAACTCCTAAACCCCACCCCATCCAAGTCACTATCATCTCTTGCCTCCCTTTTCCTCTCTAATAGATCAACAAACAATAAAACCAGAGCTTACTGCTGCTCCCATGTAGAATAAATCTTCACAATTCATGGTCCTGCTTGTATCTTCATCTCATTCGGCAGTTGTTTTTTAAATTGATTATTTGAGAGAAAGAAGTGGGGGGAATGACTTTTTGTTCCACTTATTTACTTGTTCATTGGTTGATTCTTGTATGAGCCCTGGCCAGGGATTGAACCCACAACCTTCACGTATCGGGATGATCCTCTAACCAACTTAGCTACCTGGCCAGGGCTCATGCAACTTTTTACCCTCATTCATCACATCTTCCTGTTGCAGTGGCTCTCTCAGTATCTGGAATCCATCAAGCTATTTCCTGCTGCAGTCTTCACACTTCTTGTTTTCTTTTTATAGCTCTTAGAATTGCTTGTTCCTTCCCTCCTAGCCCATAGAAAACTACTTTATTTTTTCTCAGAACACCTGTTTTATTTTCTCCATTACACAATTTACAATGTGTCTGTTCTCCATAAGTTGTATAAGTTCTCCACAGGTTGTTGTATACTCAGTATCTATAATATCATAGGCTCACAAGTATTTGTTGAATGAATCACTGCTCAAATATTTATTCAGTACTTAATGAACATCTTTGTTGTCCCAGACACAAGGACTACCTATAACAGTTGCTTATTAAATGTTTCCTGGTAAGTGAAAAACTATACAGCAAAAAAAAATCTTCCTTGTGACTGGAGTGGAACAGAACTTCCAAAAGCATATTTTTAGAAGGATTTCTTATTAGAAAACCAGAAACCACGGGTTTCCTCCAGAACTGATATGAAAACTGAATAAAATGTCTGTTGTAAGACTATAGGACACAGATGCCTCAGAAAAAGACATTTTATTTATTTATTTTTAGAGAGAGGGGAAAGGAATGAGAAAGAGAGGAAAACATCAATGTGTGGTTGCCTCTCACACGCCCCCAACTGGAGACCCAGCCCACAACCCAGGCATGTGCCCTGACTGGGAATCGAACTGGCGACCCTTTGGTTTGCAAGCTGGTGCTCAAACCACTGAGCCACACTAGCCAGGGCAGAAAAGGACATTTCAGACTACTAAATCCAGTGACCTTGTCCGTATTCATTCTATTTGACTTTTTAATTTGTCACTGACAATAACTTTTACCTTCTTGAAACTCTACCCATGATTCTGGACAGTACCACACTCTCCCAGTTCTCTTATCTTTCTAGCCACTCCTCAGGTTTCATACTGTGGTTCCTTTTCCAATGCCAATCTCTCAATGTCAGTGTGTACCAAAATTCTACTTTTTGTCCTCTTAGCAGGAGCAGCCCTCTCCCCAAGTGATCTCCCTTAGCTTTAACCTCCACTTTTATATCAGGTACCAAATCCCTAGTCACAACCTCCTACCTAAAAGTACATCTGCAAATGACCACTTACTATCTCTACCTCATTTTCCCTTTAAACCAGTTTCTTCTCCTATCTTCCTAGTTCAGAATTAATGCCATTACCATTCACATGGTCCTCAAGTCAGTTTAAACTTTCACCTCCCCCAAAGACAACAGATTTGTAAACTGATTTTTACCTATGCCAGACAGTCTCTCCTTAACTAAATTCTATCCAGTCTGCTCTGAGCCCATTCTCAACTAGGCCTCAGCTCTGGCCTATGAAAACTTGCACAAGCCCTGACTGGTGTGGCTCAGTTGGATGGGCCTTGTCCTGCAAAGCTAAATGTTGCTGGGATTGATTTCCAGTCACATGCTTGGGTTGCAAGTTCAGTTCCCAGTCAGGGCATGTAAAAGACGCAACTAATCAATGCTTCTCACATCAGTGTTTCTCTTCTCTTTCTCCATCCCTTCCCTTCTCTAAAACATAAATAAATAAAATCTTAAAAAAAAAAAGAAGAAGAAGAATAGCCCTGGCTGGTGTGACTCAGTGGATTGAGTGCCAGCCTGCTAACTGAAAGATCGCCAGTTCTATTCCCAGTCAGGGCACATGCCTGGGTTGCACACCAGGTCCCCAGCTGGGGGCATGTGAGAGGCAACTGATCAATCTATGTATCTCTTGCACATAGATGTTTCTCTCCCTCTCTTTCTCCCTCCCTTCCCCTCTCTCTAAAAATAAATAAATAAAATCTTAAAAAAAAAAAAGACTTGAACAACACACTAACACAGTTTCTAACAGCTCAAGGTCACATCACTAGAATGACCCTGGCCCTTCCTTACAGTGCCTGCCTGAGAAAATAGCAAGGCTGCCAAAAGAATTTACTTTGTTCCAGTTAACACCTGAAAATAGTGTCCCTGTCTCCCAGGTTCTGTGGGAGGAACAAGTGCCAGTTAGCAAACCCACATGACTTTCACATGAACCAAACCCCTCCCTCAAATTTTGTAATTTTTCACTTCTCTGACTCTGCTGAGCCCTCTCTTACCGCCCCCCTCTCTATTTCCTCATCTTCCCTTTAAAGATTTTACTTATCTTATTTTTAGACAGAGAGGAAGTGTGGGAGAAAGAGAGGGAGAGAAACATCAATGTGTGGTTGCCTCTCGCGCGCCCCCTACTGGGGACCTGGCCTGCAACCGAGGCACGTGCCCCAACTGGGGAATCGAACCGGCAACCCATTGTTTCACAGGTCAATGCTCAATCCACTGAGCCACATCGGCCAGGGCTCCTCATCCTCCCTTTTAATCACTCTGTTACCTCTGTACAAATCAAAGTTGAGTTCAGTTCATACTTACCCCTATTGCAATAAAATCTATCCTTACCACTTATCTAGTGTCTGGCTTTGTTTATCTTTGACATTTGCTACCAGGAAGTGGTCCCTACTGACAACTTCCAATGATACTGTTTTAGTTCACAACTCATCACCTCCCACTTCCAGACCACTAAATATTCTGAGAGCAAGAATCTTTGAGTCTACTACACAACACAGAGTACACGTATGCTCCCAAATGTTCCATTCAACATCATTAAAAAGATTTTTTTTTTCATTTATTCACTTGGAGAGAAGTGGGGAGAGGGAGAGAGGGAGTAGAGAGAGAGAAACATCGATTTGTTGTTCCACTTATTTATGCATTCGTTGGTTGATTCTTGTATGTGCCCTGACTGGGGATCGAACCCACAACTATGGAGCATTGGGATGAGACTCTAACCAACTGAGCTACCTAGCCAGGGTTCCAGTCAACATTTTAAACTACAATTTTCCAAAGGATGTGAAGTGGTTTATAATAAATTCAACAAAATAAAAATACAAAAACAAAAATCTGAAATAGAAATATACAAATTTGTATAAAAAACTGGGAAAGATGAATGCAGAAAAGCAGGGCCCAAAGAATCATTTATTAAAGTTGAGTTACATTTTGACATGTATACCTGACAGCCAAACTAAAACAACACAAGTGAGCACTTACATAACTCTCATTATCCATGATGGTGGTCTTTGAAGCACAAGAGTTTTATATTTTGGCCCTGGCTGGTATAGCTCAGTGGATTGAGTGTTGGCCTGTGAACCAAAGGGTTGCCAGTTGGATTCTCCTGTGGAGGCACATGCCTGGGTTGTGGGTCGGGTCCCTAGTGGGGGGCACGCGAGAGGCAACCACACACTGATGTTTCTCTCCCTCTCTTTCTCCCTCCCTTCCCCTCTCTAAAAAGAAAATAAATAAAATCTTTAAAATATATATATATTTTTTGACTTAGTCCAATTACCTTTTTTTTTTTAAGGTTGCTTGTGCTCTTCCTGTCATATCTGCTACCTTAATCTAAGATCATTAAGATTTATTCCTATTGTTTTATTAAAAGAGTTTTATAGTTTTAGATCTTTACATTTAAGTCTTTCATCCACTGAGTTAATTTTTGTGGAGGCTGGGGTCCACCTTCATTCTTTTCCATATAGATACCTATTCTTTTTAGGCATTACATGTAGCAATTAGAACATTAAGATAATGAAAATAAACCAATGATCCACATAAGTCCTTTCTTGATGAATTTATCTTTAATTCAGATGCCTTCAAAGTTAATGATTTTTATGATTAAAATAATCTATCAAACCAAGAAGCTATTGCAGTATATACAAGTTCCTTTCCTGTGTCAAGTTACTTAATTGTATTGGCCAAAAAGTTCATTTGTTTTTTTCCGTAAGATGGCTCTAGTAGCGCTTACTTGTTTAACTTCATTTGAAACAATTTTATTAGGTTGTATTGTGACAGCTGTCATTATCAGTATGTATTAAAAAACCCCCAAAATTATCCAATTGTCCAATTATCAAAATTGGTGAATTTTTGTGTAGCTATTTGAATACGGAAGATGGAAGAAAATACACATTTTCAGCATATTATGCTTTATTTTTTCAAGAAAGGTAAAAATGCAACTACATTTTATATAAATACAAAAATACAGGTTTGTGCAGTGTATGGAGATAGTGCTGTGACTGATCAAATGTGTCAAAAGAGGGTTGCAAAGTTTCGTGCTGGAGATTTCTCACGGGACGATGCTCCATAGTCGGGCAGACCAGCTGAAATTGACAGTGATCAAATCAAGGCACTGAGAAAAATCAATGTTCTACCATGCAGAAGATAGCCAACACACTCAAAGTATCAAAATCAATAAAGCTATTGGTGAAAATGGAAAATGTGTATTTTATGGAAAAAACCTATGGACTTTTTGGCCAACCCAATATTTCCACATTCTACTAGGAGGCCTGCGCCAGTTACCAAGGTTGAAAAAGATCATGATACTCCTGCCAAGAAAATTACACATCCATGTCCTTACTGGTAGATGGAAAGCAGTCTTCTCAAGTTCAGACCAGAATGCTTTCCAAAGTTTGTGGTCATGGCGAGAAGGTTATTACAGTCACATGTCACATAACAACTTTTTGGTCAATGACAAACTGCATATTATTAATATAATGGTGGTCCCATTAAAATTATAATGGAGCTGAAAAATTCCCATCACCTACTGACGTCACAGCCTTCATAACGTCATAGCACAATGCACCACTTACACGTTGGGGTGGTGCTAGTGTAAATAAACCCACTGCTCTGCCAGTTATATAAGAGTACAGCACATAAAATTACAGTGGTAGGCTATGCTACTGAGGTTTGTGCAGTACACTCTATAATGTTCCCATAATGATGACACTGCCTAAGGACACATTTCTCAGAACATATCTGTGTTAAGTGGCACACAACTGCATCTAGTAAATCCAGACTAAGAACTAAGATACCACTTTGAAAGATCTTTCAAATATCCCAAAGTCAATTTCTCACTTCTATGGGGGGGGATGTTCCCAGGGAAAATTACAATAGTAATGATTTGCTTAGCTTTTAAGTCTAAGCTCATACAGAACCCCCATGATAGAGGTGGGGAAACTTCAGCATAATTTGCAGAAGGACCCAGCTAGTAAAGGGGAGATTCTAATCCAGGCCTTTCTGACTAAAGCCAATGCTCTCTCCATTACAATACTTAATAGCACAGCCACAGGGGAACCCCCTGGAAGGAGTGTCAATGTTTCATAGCCTGATTCAATACCTCTCATAAGGTGTGGTCGAGTTCTTGTCAAGAATAGAGAAAACAAATATTAGATGATACCAGCACTGCTGTGAACAGAAGCAGAAAACCGTAGGGACTGGCAGGTAGTCAGGTAGTCGTTTGAAGGCTGTCTGCCACTTCCAAGAAAAAACAAAAACCATTTGAGTTAAATTCCCGTTCTTGTTTTTGTGGCAACCACTCTGCAGTGTGTGCATGTGTGCGCGTGTGTAGGGAATGATTGGTGTAGGAAGCAGCTGCATTAAAGGAAATACAAAGCTGAGGGAAACAGGATGAGCTGAGGTAAGTGCCATTTAAGTCTGGCGTAGGGTTTGAAAATCTTTTTAAACCTCAACATTATGTGGATGGATAGAACATTTTCAAGGGTTTGTATTAGAAATATCTAGGCTGAGAGAAGGCAGCTGTGCTGGAAGGACCATGAACAGGTACACTGGAAAAAGTGTGGTATTGGTGAAAGGACCTACAAAGCCAAACAACGTGATTTCTGGCCTTGCTACTTAACAAATGCACCACCTGGAGTGTCACTCATTTGTATCTCAATTTTCCTACCTTACCCTGTCTACCTCAGAGTTAGAGTGAAGATCAAATGAGAAAATCCATGAAAGTACTTTGTAAATAGTTCAATGCTGTGCTGATAAGGTGAACTTAAGTTTGGTAACAGCTTTTCAAACTTCTGGAATTACAGAGCTTCATGACAAGGAACTACTGCAAACAAGAAAACAGTATGAAACAGGTCTGACTACATGAGGTGCTCATGGTGTTATTTGCAAGCCTGTCAGAACTGCCAGTTACCAAGGCAGTAAGAGAGGCTCCTCTATAGACAACTGGGTCAGTTAACAATGGGGTCATAACAAGGCTGCTCGTATTCTAGCAGATCCTCACAGGACTGGGCTACACAGGGATCACTCCAGAAAACAAATCTGAATCTATAAAGTAGGTGGTGTGCCTAAAAGACCAGGTGGGAAAAACTATCATCTGCTCATACAACTGTTTATTCAAAGCTTGAGGTCTAAGCTTTGTATGGCACACTGATGTATAAATCAAACTAGACAACTGATAGTCCCAGTTCTTTAGTTCTCTAATCCTAATTCCCATCTAGGATTTATCAGTCCTTTTAGCCCTTTAGTCTTTATGTAAATGCAATGCTCAGACCTAGGGATGGGAGGTAAGAGATGGCAAGAGACATAGGAGAGGACTAAGGATAGCTACAGTTCAAGGGTTACTATTTCTGTTAACTATAAAATGAGAATAAACACTACAGCCCTAGAGGATTAGTGAGGTAATGTGAAAGTGTCTAGGGCCTAAATACTAAATCAACACAGATAGACAACAGCATGGTGGTTACCAGAGGGAAAGAAGGATAGTAATGCGTAAAGGGGACCAAATATATGGTGACAGAAGATGATTTGACTTTGGGTGGTGGGAACACAATGCAATATACAGACCATGTATCACAGAAACGTACATCTAAAACCTACATGACCCAATGAACCAATGTTACCCCAATAAATTAAATAAAAATAAATAAAAATAAAATAAATGCTAAATCAATGGTTACATTTCCCTTTTTTTCTCAGCTCCTCCTCTGAAAGGCCTCAACTGCCCATAAGGGCAATTTCTAGGAAGCTGGGTCAAAGATGACAAGCTATATTTTCTTGCTCTCTATTAGGTAGTTTTTCTTTCCCCCTAACACTGTAGCTCCCTTCTCTTAATCTTAATCTTTCTATTCCATCTTCACTCCCTACAAAGCTAGGTTGTAAGAACCAATAAGGCAGAATTTTTTTAAAAACCCACTCTCAACCATTTACCTTACGCCAAAATGAGCAATTCCAATCATGTCTCATTAGATAATTATTGTCTCTTTGGAAAACAAATGCTAATGATTTCTGAATCTACATCTGCAGTCTACACCTAATACCTAAGAGGTTCCCTCAACCCATGTCCCATGAGCACTTCTTATGTTTATTTTAAAAAAATTTTAAAGTCATCTCCATAAACCAGCTCCTTATACATTTTAAATTCTTTATTTTTTTTTCTGTTATCAATTCCAAAGAGAGGGAAGGAAGGCAGAAAGAGAGGAAGAGAAACATCGATTGGCTGCCTACTGCACATGCCCTAACAGGGAATCGACCCCACTACCTTTTGGTTTGCAGAACACCACACAACCAACTAAGCCACACCTGCCAGGGTTATTTTTCTTAATTCTTAATTCATGGTCCATGAGTCCTTATTTGGAATTCTGAAATCAAAAGAGTTCTGAGCCCTGGCTGGTGTGGCTCAGTGGACTGAGTGCTGGCCTGTGAGCCAAAGGGTCGCTGGTTCAATTCCCAGTCAGGGTACATGCCTGGGTTACAGGCCAGGTCCCCAGCTGGAGGTATGCAAGAGGTAACCACACATTAATGTTTCTCTCTCTAAAAATAAATAAATAAAATCTTTAAAAAATAAAAAGAAAATACAATTTCTTGGGGGGAAAAACCGTTCTGAAAACATCAACTTTTTTTTAGTAGGCAGAGCCTCAAAGCAACACATCTAGCTGCAAAACCTAAACAAAACTAACGTGGTACTATTTGTAATCCTTATTTATCTCATAATATTCAAATGGTCTGCTACTAAATAGTAATATTTGATTACATAGGATTTTATCCCAGATCCTGCTGGAAGTGTTATCCAAGTTACACGTACGATAATGGTTTTCTAAAATCTAAGCAATTAGAATTCTGAACTACCTGGCATAAATAGTTTATAAGAAGGCATGCATTTTCAGTGGGGCAATACTGCACCAAAAAGGGTTAAATTGGTTCCTGAGGGAGAGGGATACTTAAGATATTACAATGGTATGTGGTCCTCCAAAGCTCAACTTTATCAATAAAGTCTTACTGCTTTCATTTCTCTCACTAGGTTTTTTGAGTATTATGTGAGCAAGCACTGACATTAACTTCATGGAAGGCAGACAAAAAGTATGCAAGATCCGTATGGCAGACCTATGGCAAACACATAGGTCTTGACTGATTGCTGTATCTTTAAGTTATACAACAAGAGGTGGCCTGTTATGCTCTGTGGGTGTTATTTATGTTTGATCCTCTTTGTGTGACACTGGCTTTGGTAATTACATTGAAAGTTTATATTTTATTGTTTAATTATACAAATTAAAACTTGTCATGAACAGGTATTTTCACCTTGTTGATAATAAACTTTTGTTTACTTAAAAAAAACTGTCACAATTAATTATGCCAAGTGCTGAAAAGAAAAATGTCAACAATACCTGAATGAACATCTAGCACCTAGTTAAGTTCTAAGTTATTTTCTCACATCAGGCAAAATTTTAAAAGTTCACTAAAAATAATTTTAAGAAATTGATTTTTTTCTATTCTTTTGTTTTTTCTGGAAAATGTTCTGATTTTAAATTTTGATTACATTATGTATTTACAAATGTTAATTTGCATATGCAATCTGACACATTATATTTATATAATAAATTACATTAGAAGTTACTCAGTAAATGCAGTTATAAAACTAAGTTAAATGCAAATAGCTTTTCAATTTAACTTAACATAAAAATTTGATTTAGCCATTCTTAACCCTGCACTGAATAAAAAACAAGCTTTATACTTATTCTTTTTATACAGGGTGGGGCAAAAGGAGTTTTACAGTTTTAAGTACCCTAAACACAGAGTTTATTCTTTTATTAGTTGTTAATTATTGTATTACTTACCATAGGAACAACTGTAAACCTAATTTTGCCCCACCCTGTATATAAAGCAAAGATACACTTATCACACCTAGAAGATACAGAATATAGATATATATTAAAATTTCATGGGAGGGGTGCATTAGGGATAAAAATGTCTAAAAAGGCTCCTTAGTAGGGAGATAATGAAAGAAAAGGTTAGGAAATACTGACATAAGAGATCAGGAATCTGTCCAATATTTTCTTAGCCTTTCAAGCCAGAAACTTGGGAGTCACCCTTGACAACTTCTTTCTCTTACCCCCATATCCAATCACTAAGAACAGCCAGCTTTTTTTACTCTGTTCCTACTACCATTACCCTAACTCAAGTCTTCATGATCTCTTGCCTTTATAAGAGCCCCTTTAACCTGCTCCTTCTCTCTTTACTCCAAATTTCTTGAAACAGTTTGTCTCTGCTCTCTCACTTCTTAGCCCACTTCGGTTTGCTTCCATGCCATCAAAACATTTTATAAAAGCCACAGATCAAGTGTATAATGTTAAGGCTTACCTTTATTATAGGGGTGTGTGTGTGTGTGTGTGTGTGTGTATGTGTGTGTGTGTAATATATACTTGTATATATAATTGCCAGTATTAACAGGCATATATATAACCATTTTATACATACGGGGACCAGCATAAATAACGCCCCTGTTTTTGTTTTTGTTTTTTTACAAAATCATAAGCATGTAATTCTGTAACATAACAATATCACACTCAAGTACACCAAATGACATGTTAGGTGAAATGTTCAAATGAAAACTATAAATTATTACACCCCTATTATCACCTTACCAACCCCACTCAAGCAGGCCTTACTTCTGCCAGACACTGTATAATGCCTATTAATACTGGCAATTTTGGTTAGATGGCCAAGTTTTCCTAAAGAAAGTCTGAGAGTTATACCAAGCAGGTGAGGACACTAGCTCACTCATATTTAACATACTGCAACATACTGTAGTTTGTTTGCCTAGTTATAAGAGTATTATATAAGTTACCTAATTTTAACTAAATTGACATTCACAAAATGGGTAAATAGTTTTCAGTCCTATCAAAAAACTGAATGGAAGACAATTTAATAACGTAAGCAAAGAAGGAACAACTACAACAAAAAAACAGTAGAGTTGATGTCTCTGGAAGTATGAGCTCCTAAATACCAAAATTTCGCCTGCTATATCACAGTAAGACAAAACAAAATAATATAATGACCAACTAATCAAAACTAAGTTCCCCCCAAATTTTAAATTATCTAGAAGATTATTTAAAATATGGACTTACAATCTCTTATTTATCTTACTCCAAACATATATTATGCTTAAAAACATAATACCTACTGAATATAAAATGCTACCATGATCAACGAGATGTTTAAAAATACTTGTCTTCATCATTTTAATATGTATTTTTAAATACATAGAATTTGGTAAAAATACATGGACTATGTAAGAAGTACTTTAGCCCTGTTTGGATAGCTCTGTTGATCAGAGCACTGTCTCAATACACCAAGGCTGCAGGTTCCCTGTCTGGGCACATACAAGAGTCAACCCATGAATGCATAAATAAGTGGAACAACATATTGATGTTTCTCTTTCTCTCCCTTCCTCTCTCTCTAAAATCAATTTAAAAAGAAATATTTTATAAAACATGGAATATTAATTCAGGCAAAATTTATAAATAAGACAGGCAGTTCTTGGGCTATTTTTGGCCTCAAATATCCTTATCTTTGGCTAGCTTAATGTTTTTAGATTTTAAAGTTTAGATTTGTAATGTTTACAAATGTTTAATCCATTAATATCACAGGAAAATTCAGATTTCCAACTTCAAGGGGGAGAGGGATAACGGAAAGGGATGGGAAATAAGGCACCGTCAGACTTACATTCCCCCATGGCAACAACTGGAGAGAGATTAATAGGTTGTATGGGGCTCTCTAATTGGCTGCCAGTCTCCATTTGGTTGATTCCATTCAATTACCCACTATAATTTAAACTCCTGGGATTTCAACAAAAAGATGGATTTTTGTCTATTTTGTTTACCACTGTACTTTCCAGGGCCTTAGAACAGTCCCTGGCACATAGGTATTCAATAAACATTTGCTGAAACTAATAAATAACTGTTGCCTGCCTGGTCCCTAAAGTAAGAGTTTCTGACAAGTATTCATGATGTTTCTGCCTTCTGCTCAAAAATAAATTGATTAATCTTTATATTTAGCCTAGGGCTTGACACATAGTAAGCACTTTATTTGTTCACTAAGTGACTAACAGTAATTAGTTAGTACTTACTATATTAAATACCACGCTAAAATGCTTTACATGTATTAGCTCATTTAATCACCATAAACTCCAATGAGGTATATACTATTATCCCTATTTTAGAGATGAGGAAAATGAGGCTCTGGAGGTTAAGTAACAGGCTGAAGAACTATCTCTATGATAGAATGAAATAACTGTAACACAAGAATGAGTATGAAAAGGGCTATATGAAAGGCAAAAACAAAGTACTACAGAATTCAGGAGAGTTCACTTCCAGTTTGGAAGGCATATAATATTTGGGAAAGGTTCATAAAAGTGGTAGCATTAAAACTAGATCTTGAAAAACAGGCAAGATTTCCATAGGAAAAGTACAAAGGAGGTAGTCTGATTGGAATGCAGTATATACAGGTAAATGTTAAATGAAATAAGATTAGTAAAGTCAAGAAGAAGGCCTTGAATATTATACTATATGGGTTATGATTTTATTCTGTAGACCAGTGGTCCCCAGCCTTTTTGGCACTAGGGAGTGGTTTCTTAGAAAACAATTTTTCCATGGGACGGGCAGGGGAGTGGGAAGGATGGTTTCAGGACGGTTCAAACACATTACATTCAAGCTCACCTCCTGCTGTGCAGCCCTGTTCCTAACAGGCCCAGACCCATACAGATGTGAGGACAGGAGGTTGGGGACCTCTGCTGTAGACAATAAGGAATCGGCAATAGGGAACTTAGTTTAGGTTCCTAAACTAAGGAGGAGTGACAAGATGGGGTGGGTGTTTAAAGAATGTTGCTGCAGCAGAACTGGTAGTGGTAGGGAGGCTACAGGAGAGATTTGGAGGGCTTCTTAGATTATAACACCTTTACAGTTTACAATATTTTTTGACATCTAGTAATTCACTGAATCATCACCAACAACATTAATAAATAGTATTATCCATATTTTCACTTTAAAGAGCCTGAGACTCAGAAAGGTTGAAGACCACAGAATTAATACTCTTTTTATGGGACTCTGTTGTGAGAAAAACCCACCGAAAGCAATTTGGGAGAACCTCAGTAACAGGAGCACAAGCAACCAACAACTGACAATATAGAAAGGGAAGAAAAGAGTAAGAAACCAAAGGTAGATATGATTTCTGTCTTATACTCTCACGTCTGGGCCAATGGCACAACCATTAACAAAAATGCAGGAAAAGCAGGCCAAGGAGGAGTGAGTTAGGTGCTTGCAATACACTTAGGTGGAGACTTAGATTTAGCGCCTTCTCTGCAAGTAGCTGTTATGAACTGCGGGGTGGGTGGGCAAGGCTGGAGGGAAACTAAAAGAAGAAATGGGCTAAATTACTTTCTGACCTAGAAGGGTGATTAGTTACAAACGTTACTTGCACCCAATAGCAAACTAGAAGTGGTCTTCAGTATACTATTTAAGGCCAAAGATAGGACAGTTCCAAAGTTGGCTAATTCAGTGGCTCAAAAACATAATGAAGAGATCAAATTCTTCCCACCTTCTCTACCCTGACACTTAGAACTGTCTGCTCATATAAATTCTGCCTCATGATCCTAGCATTGCTAATGGTAATTTCAGAGTCAGAAAGGGTTCTTTCCTTTCCAGAGGCAAACCACTGCTGTTTCAAATAGCCCATATTTTGGTTAAAGCCATCTACCTAAGTGGTTCCATTTGCTATCCCTGACCTTTCACAAGTTACTGAGCCTCTCTGTGCTTCATTTTCCTCAACTAGAACATGAGAGTCTGAGAATTACATGACAATACAGTATTTAAGACATTAGACCTCAAAAAGAAAAATATTACAGTACTTAGTACCTAGCACATATGAAATTCTATATATTTTTGACAATTATTATAGCTTTTTAAAACCTCTCTCTCTCTCTCTTTTTTGAGGTTCTCACACTTTGGTTTTACCTGGACTAAAATATAATCTGGGCCCTGGCCAGGTGGCTCAGTTGGTTGGAGCGTCATCCTGTACACCAAAAGGTTGTGGGTTCGATTCCCGGTCAGGGAATGCATGGGAGGCAAATGATCGATGCTTCTCTCACACTGATGTATCTCACTCTCATTTCTCTCTCTAAAATCAATAAACATATCCATGGGTGAGGGTTACACACACATATAAGCAAAAAATAAAATAAAGCCTGGCAAACCTCTTTTAAATAAGGAAGGCCCTGGTTGGTGTGGCTCAGTGGACTGAGTGCCAGCGTGCAAACCAAGGGGTCCCTGGTCAGGGCACATGCTTGGGTTACAGGCTAGATTCCCAATTGGGGGCATGTAAGAGGCAGCTGATCGATATTTTTCTCCCTCTCTTTCTTCCTCCCTTCCCATCTCTCTAAAAAAAAAAAAATCTTTTTAAAAATAAGTAAAGTAGAAATAAATAAATAAGGAAGGCTTTTTCTGAAGTCATCCAGACTTCCCTTCACATCTGATTAGCCAGAACTGCATCACATGCCCATGCCTAAATCAATCACTGCCTAGGGAGCTAGAATTACAATGGCTGGTTTTAAGTTTATATTAATCAAGACCTATCTATGGGGCTGGGGAGGGGTTGCCAGATTCCTGGTTAACAAGGTGTAAGGAATGATGATAAAACTACCAGTGCAAAAACAATAACAACAACAACAACAACAAAAACCCCACCAGGGTCTGCCAAGACAGTCTTGAGAGGCTGTGGTCTCTGCTAGGAAGGGTTAGAATACAAAACTTCCAGAACTGCAAGCATCACTGCCACAGGGCTCCTATGGCAGTGAAATCACTACAAAGGTCTGTTAAGGATAGTGAAGTTTGGCACAGGACAAACAGCACAGGATATAGGTCAGAGCTCAAGGAGAGTACGAGAGGTGGTGAAATACACAGCAAGTCGTAGATCCATGTATGTGTGGTGCAGGCCACCAGCCTTGCACTAGTCACCTAATCTCAAAGCCTCGGTTCACTCATTTATAAATGAGGAAAACCGAAACTAACTCAGATTCAATGTTAGAATTAAATGTATCCTTACACTAGGTTTACTCCCATGGTATAAGGATCAGTTAAAACCAAAAAACAAAACAACAAAATACCCACAGTATCGGGATGGTTGGAAAGACAGGATGGGATGGGTAGAGGTACCTGAAATGAAGCTGGAAAGAAAAGGGAGGCAGTCTGACTAGACTAAAAAATCTCTTTCAGGACCTTGGTCAGGTTTTTGTTGCCCCACTGCAGAACTTTCAAAGTCTACCAGAAAAGGACTACTTTACTTCACACCTTATGTCTTCCAAGAGGTTTATGTACAGCAAAGTGGGTAAGAATCTCATTTCTGGCTTTGCTGCTTACTGTGTTATCTGCTCTGAGGTAGTTTCCCAATCTGTAAAAACTGAGTAAACAGCCACCAATTTTACTTCACTGACCTTAATAAACAAAGCATTAGCTCATTCCCTTTGAGGCACCAGTGCTCCTGAAATAGCAGGCCAATACAAAATCTGTGTTTAAAGCCCCTAAAATTTTTCATTGATACGTAAACCTGCAGTTACAAACACAGGCCTATTAGTCTTAATGGAGGATTCTGGAAACCAGAGTATTTAAGAGAAGGGAACGAACATTATCAAAGGTGGAAAAGAATCTGCTCTGATATTTCTACACCTCTTACTAGGCTTCCAAGACTGTGTTATATCCTTTATTCTCAAACACCTTGAGAACACTGCCCCTTCTCCTCTTCCTAGAGATGAGGGAACGAAGGCTCAAAAAGAAAAATAACACTTAATTGAGGCTACACTAGATGCTTTCCATATGTATCACTGACTCTGACATCAAAGTGACTTCTCTGGATGAGAGCTAGGAAGCAAGCAGCAGGCAGGATTATACCAGATTTGATTCTACAGGCACTGCCTTGCAGCTCAAGGGAATAGTTTGTTTTTTTCAGGATCAGGGATCTTACAAAACTCAACCCCAGAGTCTCATTTAGCTTCCCCACCCCAAAAAAGCAATATTTGGGGTTAGCAATTCAATTGGCACATTTTCAGTTTTCCTCATACTAAAGATTTCAAAGTGGGACCACTAGTAAAAAAACAAACAAACCCCCCCCCCCCAAGAAACAAAAAACCCACCTTTACCACTTTGCCCTAGGATTAAAAGCTTTCCTTCCTCCCTTTTACAGTCCAAACACTGAGGAGCCAGACTATAAACTATGGCTCTAGAGTAATCATCCTGTTTTAGACACTGTGTGTCCTCGGGTAAGTTACTTCTCTGTCTAGCTTCAGTTTCCTTATCCGCAAAATAAGGAAAACAGTAGTCTCCCTCTCATTAGGTTGTGCATATTAAGAAAACGTGACATGTAAAGAATAACACCTACACATAGGAAGTGCTTAGCAAATTTATTTATTTATTTTTGCTGGGCGGTAAATACCACCGATGTTTCTGTCCCTAGGTCCAAAAGCTTTGCCATCGTATTCTCCCTGTGCACAAGCCTTGCCAGCCGGAGTCCCTTAAGAAAGAGCAACAGGTCGCTCCTTTTCTCCTAACCAGGGCCGGGCCCAGAAACCTGAAGACCCCGATCTACCTGTGGCCACGGGTCTTGGCCTTTGGTTTTCTACCACTACGAAGGCTGTCACTCTAAGCCCAACCGAACCACCGCATTTCCGCCTCGGCTCGAGAAGTTCTCCCGGCCTTCGGCCGCCTAGGCTGTCTTTGGCATGGCTGCCCTTGGTTCCGGGCCTGGAGCTGGCTCACCTGGCGTCCCCTGCCCAGAGGACTCTACCCGCGACGTGGGTAAGATTTCCTCGACTTCGGGGAACCACTGAATACAGTCAAGATGCACGTCGGTCAGTCTCACGCCTGGAGGAGGCTCCCTTAGCGCCGCCCGGGCCTGCGGCGGGGAGCCCGTCCCCCAGCCCTAGTCTCCGCGCCGCAGGCCGGAGGGTCGGCCCCTTTCTCGCCCCAGGGAATGCTTGGGCTCCAGCCCAGGGCCACCACGTGTGGGGCTCCAGGCGTGGCAACGTTGAACCAGCCCCCGAAGACTGTTCCCCGCGTGGGCCCCGGCCAGCCCCACACTGGCCTGAGCGGCACTCCCGGTCTGCCTTTCCCCAAAACCTATTTGGAGGGGCCTCAGACACCCCTCGCAGATTGGAGACAGGCTGTCGCCAGACCCCAAGCCATGAGACTGCCTCGGCTCGAGGCCGCAGTTGCCTGGTATCCTTACTCACCCATCGCGGCTCCGCTCGCTCCTACTTGGCGGCGGCAGCGGCGGCAGCTTCAGCAGACAATATGGCGGTTCTGCGGGACGGCAGCCTGAAACGGACAAACAACTTAACATTCAACCCCAGGAAGAAATACGCTCTCAGCCTTACTGCCTAGTTTACACAGAAAAGCGCACTTAAAGAGACCGCAGCTGTTAAAGGCGGGGAGTATGGATGGAATATGAAAGGAATGGGTGGAGATTGGGAGAGATCTCTACTAAAGAAACCGCGTCTAGGAGTTCTCAGCTTTTTCTGTCTCTATTTACTCTTTATAAGTGCAGTCTCCTCCACTGCAAACTTTTTCTCCCACGAAGTAATCCTTAGTTTCATAGTTAAAGCTAGTCATAGACCATGAGCTGGATATGAGTAAGGACTTACTTGAAGAGGGGAAGTGACTTGCTCAAGGATATAGAGATAAGGAAATGAAGAAGTCAAAAGTAAACAGGATTACAATTTTATTGGAAGCTAAAAGTAGAAAAATGAGACCAGTGCAGTGCTTTATAGTTGACAGAGCAATTTCACTTATTCTAACAGGAAGCTCTCTGAGGGCAGAGAGCAGTTCTGTATTTTTCATCACTATCCACCTAGAATAGTATCTGGTACATGGTGTGTGCTCCATAAATAATTATTGAATGAATAAATAAACAAACAAACAGGTCTGTGAGTTATACAAAGCATAGGAAATGATGTCGCTTTTTAGAGATGAGAAAATTGAAACTCTGAGTGTTCATGTGCCTTTGAATCATGGAATTTATGGCTGGTATATATTTGGCCTCTCTTTTTGCATAATGATAGGCCACTCCTCCTTTACCTCAACACAGGAAAGTTATGACTTCTAAGTCACTGGTCCCAAGAGGGAGCTGTTTTTTGGAAGCACAGTGAGGACCTGGGCTTCCAGGTCCTGTCACAACAAATTACCAACTCTAGTTGTGTGCCTCCTCTTTTAAGGGAAACAACTCAAAAAGCCAACTTTTAGAACACAGGGTCAGGAAAGGGAGTACTAGCCTTCTCTTTCTACTGCCCCTGCCCAAAGGTGGACCTCTTCATTACTCCCATGGTCTATTATACCTGCCTTCACCTGGCCCCAGGCTCTCCCACTTGTTCCTACTATCCCCTTAAAAACAGATACTTTATCATGTTATACCTCTGCTTAGCAACTTCCTACTGTCTGTTTAGACAATGCCCCAAAATTTCAGTCTGACACACAGGCTGATCCTTACTGGCTTCTTGGGCCACTTCGGGCTCCATATTTAGGAGACCACTTTTCCACAGCTATGCTATTGATGGGGGACTAAAGAGTTGGAAAATTTTAGTTTAGGTAACAGCTAATAAGCTTAGTAATCAATGCATGTAAAAGCTGTTGTTCCAGGAACTGAAGGTATGACCCACCTTGACTCCAGAAGACCGTAAACAGTTCCACCTTTGTGCCTCAAGAGGACTGAAAGCAATTCAGATGGTATCTGAGCCATGCTACTCCCGAGTGAGATGCCCACCTCCCAGGACACAGACGAAAGAATGCTGCACCTTTTATCTGATTAACTTTTCCCCTGAATTCCAGACCCCTTACCTACACTTTTCCTCTCCTTATAAAAAGAGAGAGTTTAAAATAGAATTTAAGACGTTCTGTTAGGGCACATAATCTGTTGTCTTCTCAGATGTCCAGCCATCTGAATAAAGCACCCATAAAGATTCTATCCCTGTCTCTGCTTATTGGTTCTGGTAGTGACAGGCAGCATGAATGCTGGCTTTTCTGGTTTCATATTCTGGCCACTCCTCTGGGACAGACTTTGGGACTCTCCAGTAAGCCTGGGTATTTGGTGGGAAGTCCCATTGGCTGTCTGGACTGGGAGGCCCCTGGGGCAGGAGGTTGTGATTTGGAGACTCCCTAGCAGCTGCCAAATGTTTTCACTTGGGGACTCTCCTCCTCCAACTCTTGGCACCTCCCGCCAGCTTCACTTTTGATTGAATCATTGTTTTCTGGTTCAGGTTACAATCCCAGCTCACGACTTTAGACTATCAGTAATTAAGGTGCCTTCTGGTTTTTGTGATATTACAGAGTTCTGTCTGGTAGAATGGTGGAGAAAACCTCCATTTCAGGAAACAGCCCTTTGGGGAAAGTTTTGGCTGATTGGTCCACCTATGCTTAAAAACGTGTGACTGAAAAGAAAGTGGTTTTTATTGTAATACTGTTTTTGGCTTATGTATTGTATAATTTAAACTCAGGAGAGCACTGGTTGCTGAAATTACTGTATTGTACTGCAATTAGAATTGTTTTGTCAAAGATCAGGGAAGTGGGACAAAAGGCCGTACCTAGAAACTTTCATGAGTTTACATAATAAGGATGCAGGATTAAAAAGTGATAGATTAATGGTCCAGAGAAAAAGGAACTTGCCTGTGAAAGAGAACAGAAGCTCAGAAGAGAGGGCCCAGGAATATCTAAATATTATGACTGCTGTGAGAACGGTCAGGGGTCCTATGGCCCCTCCAGTCCTGGGGGATCTTCCTCCTTACTCAGCTGAGGGAACTGGGGGAAGTGAGCGTGAACTGGTCTCACCATCTTGAACCTGTCAGGGAACCAAATTCGATGGAGGACAAGCCCCTACCAGGGCAGGGCGATACCCTTTACGAAGACTTCCAGTGGGAGTAGAGAAAGACGGCCAGCCCACTAGATATTATTGGGCACATACTCTGTTTTCTACATCAGATCTATTAAACTGGAATAACTCTGAAAGGGCCAGAATATATCCCTTCAGAATGGACAAAGGAGTGCACTTAGACTTTTGAGTCCCTGAAGGTGCACCTGGCTTCTTGTGCTGGCCTTGGGGCTTCCAAGCCTACTAAAGCCCTCTCAGTTATACTTTCATGAAAGGCAGAGCATTGCCCTAGGAGTCCTCACTCAAGTGCTTAGTGACATTCTGCAACCCATTCCATAAGTAAACTAGATCACACTGTCCAGAGGTGGCCAGCCTGCTTGAGAGCTAAAGCAGCCAGCTGCGAGCTCTTACAGGAAGCTGAAAAGTTTTCTTTGGGACAGCCTATCACCATTTACACCCCACCCCACCAAGTGTTGAGCCTGCTGGAGCAAAAGCGAAATTTGTGGCTCACTGCTGGAAGAATGGGCGGGTACCAAGCCATTCTTCTTGACAATCCCAGTGTCTCCCTCAAAACTGTAAGTAAGTTAAATCCTGCCTCCCTTTTTCCAGAGCCTGACTCGGCTGCACTGATACATGACTGTGCTGAGATAATTGATGAAGTTTATTCTAGCAGAATTGATTTACAGGACCTTCTCTAGAAGAAGCAGACTGGACTCTATATGCGGATGGAAGCAGTTATATGGACAAAGGAAAAAGAAAGGCTGGGTATGCAGTTGTGACTCTTGAAGAAAGAGTGGAGGCCAAGGCTCGCTGCCAGGAACCTCTGCTCAGAAAGCTGAACTGATTGCGTTGACAAGGGCACTGGAACTGCTGCACGAGAAGAGAGTGAATGTGGATATCGACTCCAGGTACGCTTTCCTAATTTTACAATCACATGGTTCTATCTGGAAGGAAAAAGAACTGTTAACCTCCAATGAAAAGGAGATTAAGCATGCAGCAGAAATTTTAAAATTATTAGAAGCTGTTCAGGTACCTTTACAGGTGGCAGTTATGCACTGCCCTGGGCATCAGAAAGAGGATACCAGAGCGGCTAGAGGGAACAGTCTGGCTGATCGAGCAGCGAAAGAGGCTGCTAAGGGAATGTTTACAATGCCTTTGGTACCTGTTCTAGACTTGTTACAACCTGAGCGTGAGTATTTGAGTGCAGACTTAGAGAAAGCTGAGAGCTGGGATTTTGATGAAGAAGGTGCTGAGAGTGGGTGGAGGAAGAATAAGAAAGGAGCTATATTGCTTCCTGAGCATTTAGTACAGCCAGTCAGGAAGCATTTGCATGAGGCCACTCACTATGTAAAGGACACATTAGCCACGTATATTAAACTGTGGCTCACAAGTCCTGGAATTTCTAAAGCCATATGTATATTAATCGCTAGATGTATTGTGTGCCAGAAGAACACCACCAAGACGGGTCCCCATCAGAAGAAAGGAGGGAAACAGTAATACCAAGGATAGGGCCCATTCGAGGACCGGCACACAGACTTTACCCAGATGCCGAGGGTCTGACGGTGGAAATATTTGCTAGTCTTTGTTGACACTTTTTCAGGGTGGGTGGAAGCCTATCCCGGCAGAACAGAGAAATCCTCAGAGGTAGTGAAAGCCCTACTGAAGGAAGTAATTCCTGGCTTTGTCCTACTCAGCAGCATCCAGAGCAATCATGGACCTGCTTTTGTTTCAGAAATTACACAGCAGGTTAGTGAATTTTTAGGAATCAAGTGGAGACTCCACACGGCATGGAGACCTCAGGCCTCTGGCAAGGTAGGGAAGATGAAACACGCCTTGAAGAAAAATATAGCCAAGCTGCATCAAGAAACTCGTCTCCATTGGGATTGAGCTTTACCTATCGCCCTGTTCAGGAAAAGGGTGGCTCCTCAAAATGGTATCCAACTGAGTCCTTATGAAATTGCATACGCACGACAATTTCACCAGCTGTGATGTGGATGAGAGATGTGTGTATAGATCAAGAACTGAAGGTAGAGAAATATGTGTAACGTTTAAGATAGACCTTAGCTGTAATGAGTGACCTTCCTTGTGTTAGAGACGTCTCCCCCACAGGTTCACTACGTTCCTTTGAGTCTGGAGACAAGGGGCTACTTAAGACCTGGAAGACAGGACCTCCAGAGAGCCAACCAGGAGAAAAGTGGACTGGACCTTGGGACGTACTCCCCACCACCCCCACTGTGGTGAAGCTGGCAGAAACAAAACCTTGGCTTCATCATACCCGAGTAAAGAAAGCACCAGAAAACAATGGACCAGTGAAACTCAAGAAGATCTGAAAGCCATCTTTTGAAAACAGTGACTTATATTCTTTTCGTTACTTTTTGTTTAACCCTATGTTATGCAGAAAATATTTGAAAATGAGATGAAAATATTTGGGTATATTTAGCAAAAATGTTCTGAACATCTCTGAATTTTGTCTTGCAGGGGGAACTCAGGTCGAACAAACTTTCACTTCATGTTTCACAGGTGTTTGTAGTCCCCTGGAAAGCCTTTGAAATTATACTCTGGTTAAGCCTATTAATAAGAAAATAATCTACTTTGATATTTATAATTGGGGGCCTGTGGTACCTCTAAAGGATGGGGAAATGTTTTCTTTAAAAGCCACTATTGTGGTTCCAGCTGGGGAGTATGCAACTTTTGTCACCTGTGCTAAAAATTGTTTTGTGCTCTATCATAGCTAGTTGTTGGATACAACGTGCCCTCTTATGTGGATCTGCAATTAAATGTGTCCCTAAGCCTCCCACGAGATGGTCTAATGCTAAGATATGTGCTCAACAACAAAATGAATACTTCCATATGGAACTGATCTCACAGAAATAAGAGTTTAAACTAACAGTGGGCAGATGATGGGGGACTCAAGAGTTGGAAAATTTTAGTTTAGGTAACAGCTAATAAGCTTAGTAATCAATGCATGTAAAAGCTATTGTTCCAGGAACTGAAGGTATGACCTACCTTGACTCCAGGAGACCATAAACAGTTCCACCTTTGTGCCTCAAGAGGACTGCAAGCAATTCAGATGGTATCTGAGCCATTGTACCCCACCACGTGGGACACAGGTAAAGACCACCACCCAGGACACAGATGAAAGAATGCTGCACCTTTTATCTGATTAACTTTCCCCCTGAATTCCAAACCCCTTACCTGCACTTTTCTTTTCCTTATAAAAAGGGTTGGTTTAAAATGGAATTTATGATAGTCTGTTACCCCTGGCTGGTGTGGCTCAGTGGATTGAGCTTCAGCCTGAGAACTGAAAGGTCACAGGTTCAATTCCCAGTCAGGGCACATGCCTGGGTTGTAAGCCAGGTCCCCAGTTGGTGGCATGTGAGAGACAACCTTCTCTTTCTCCCTCCCTCCCATCTCCCTAAAAATAAATAAATAAAATCTTGTATGACGGTCTGTTAGGGTACAGAACCCGCCATCTTCTCAGATTGCCAGCCATCTGAATAAAGCGCCCAATAAAGACTCACAATCCCTGTCTCTGCTTACTGGTTCTGGTAGTGACAGGCAGCACACATGTGGCTTTTCTGGTTTCACTATTTTCTTTTGTGCCTTTGCATATGCCCTGCTCTCTGCTTAGAATGTAATGCTCTCCATTCCCTCTTGACCATGGTGTGAACTACTCACTTTCAAGACTCAATTCAATGCTCACCTCCTTGAAAAAGCCTGTCTCTTTCTACAGTCAGGGATATCTGTCCTCTCTGCTCCCAGTGCCTTGGACACATGTTTTCCTCAGCACTTAGCACCCTAATTTGCTTACAAGCTTTGCCTCTCTCTCTCTCTCTCTCAAGGTTGTCAAGGAAAGGACAGTATTGTGGATGAAAAAGGGGCACTGTAATAAATCTACCCAAAAGTAACCTCACAGGGTGATCTGATTATAAATTCCTAACCGGGCAGGCAGATCATGGTGAGTAGTCATGCTCCATACAACTTTTTTAGTAAAGGGCTTATTTTTACCTTAAACAAGCCATTTATTGTCTATCATTCTTATGCATCTAGGTTTGAAATGCCAGAGTAATCCTCTTTTTCAGACCCCTGGAAGTGTAACCACCCTCAAGGGATCACATGATCTTAACTATCCTGTACTGTGCTTTCTCCTACCTTCAAGTAATCTTTACATTTCCTCCTTAATTATGAATGCATATACAAACTGCAGAACTACCATTCTTGGGAGCACTTGAGATCTTGTTTCCCAGCATTGTCACCAGTTTTGGCTGAACTAAACTTTTTTTTTTTTTTACAGATTTTATTTATTTTTAGACAGAGGGGAAGGGAGGGAGAAAGGGGAGGAGAGAAACAACAGTGTGTGGTTACCTCTCATGTGCCGCCCCCCTCGCCCCCACATTGGGGACCTGGCCCACAACCCAGGCACATGCCCCGACTCGGAATCGAACTGGCGACCCTTTGGGTTGCAGGCCGGAGTTCAATCCCCTGAGCCACACCAGCCAGGGCTGAAATAAACTCTCATAAAAATTCTCCACCTGCCCTGGCTGGTGTGGCTCAGTGGATTGAGTGCCAGCCTGCAAACCGAAAGGTCGCTGGTTCCATTCCTATTCAGGGCACATTCCTGGGTTGCAGGCCAGGTCCCTGGTAGAGGGTGTGTGAAAGGAAACCAATCTATATTTCTCTCTGACACAATGATGCTTCTCTCCCTCTGTCTCTCTCCCTTCCCCTCTCTCTAAAATTAAATAAAATCTTAAAAAAAATTCTTGACCTTTACATTAATGAAATATATAAAGCAAATACTATATATCTGTATGTATTCATGTGAGTCAAACTGACAACATATGTTGGGAAGCAAAATATCAAATGCTCCCACAAATGCTATGTCTAAAAAAATTCTCTACAGGTTTGGACATTCTTATGTTGTATCTTCCTCATCTTTGTATCTGTCCCAGTGCCTAGAACAATGCTTGCCTCAGCAGGCACCAAAAACATTTGTGGCAATGTCTGTCTCCCATTCACCTCTGTGGACTCACCTGCATAATCTCCGGCCAAAAAGGGCTGAGGAAAGACAGGCAAACTAGATGAGCAGCTATGACTGTCTCCTCTCCTCCCAGCCCCTGAACTATGCCCCACAGGAACCAGGTGGCCCTCCAAGCAACTTTCTTTCCACTTCTGCACTTGGCCTTGCCCACAAACCCTCTAGTTTAGAGCCATTAATCCTCCCTAATCCAGGCCCTGCAGACATTTCCAGCTCTACCGCACCTCTATCCCACTTTCCTTACCCTTCCTTCTCTAGGAACCACACCCTGCTTACCCTCCCCAAATACACCAGGATGTTCCAAATCTCTGTGCTATTGCACATGCCATTTTCTCTGCTTGAAGTGCCTTCCCCTCTTGTCCACCTAGGAAGTGGCTGATATATTTCATGCTATCCCCTCTTTCAGGAAGTCCAGAGAACATTAAACGTTCTTTCCCCCGTGCTACTGTGTACGTTGTGACTAGTAGACCCATCCCAGTGTAGTATGACTTGTCCATGTCTTGGCATCCTCACCATCTACCACACCTGGGACACAGCACTGTTGCAGTGACTCCGTGCTGAATCAGGGTATCACATTCTGCTAGGGCAGTAGTGTCGTCATCTTTTGGGGGATTTTTTGGCCCAGCTCTATACTAGCTCTGTTACCTTGGGCAAGTCACTATGGCTCTCTGAGCTCATTTTCATCTATTGACTAGAAGTGACAGTACCCACCTCCTAGGGTTGTCATAAAAGTTGGATTAAGTCAAGGCCTGTACTACACATAAAGTAGCATCTGGTAAACAGCAAGCATTCAGCTAGCAGCAGTTTTCACTGTTCCCATGACTTCTGGTGCCTCACCTCCTCTCCACTGGAGAAGGCAGTGCCCACAGGCCCCAGAAGACACATGTGAGGCTTCCTGGCCCAGAGTCCCATACGTCTGTACTCTGCCTGACAGGCAAGAAAGGAAAGAAAGACAGGACACAGGCTTATTAGGAGTATAAAAATAGGACTTTTTTTTTTCCTCATAATCATATCAATTATCAAAGAAAGAAACAGTATGTAACAAAAATACAAAGCTCTGGTGGACTTTTTTTGTGTGTGTCAGTTTTTGTTTTTCTTCCCCCCTCACCCATCCCTCCGCAACAGCCCCTTCCCAGGTATCCCCTGGCTGGAGCCTGGGTCACCTTGGGGCTCAGGAGAACCGGTGGTCCAGGTCCCTCTGGGGGCTGGCCGAGTAGGAGTAGGCCTTGCCCAATACCAGGCGGTCCCGCAGCAGCTTGAAGAAGGCGTAGTAGTTGCTGAAGAGGATGAGTGCCAGTGAGATGGTCTGGTGCCACTTTTCAGAAGACATTAAGGAGTACAGCTGGTAGACAATGACAGCACCCTCCAGCAGCAGAAGGATGTTGAGGATCCGCAGGGGTTTGCTGAAAAAGAACTGACCAGGAAATAGTAGGCAAGGACTGGAAAGTACGCTCCAGAAACCGGACTCTGATGGGCCTGGTGGGCCCATGAAGGGGACAAGCTCCTGGGGCCCCATGCAGAGTGGGGAGGGGAGAAAGACTTCAGAAGGCTGGGCACAGGCTTCGCCACCTCTCTGCCATTGCTTGCGGTGCTCCTTCTGTAGAGACTCCTACTTCCCATATAAGTTGTTTAAGATCCTGTTCAACTTCTACCTCCCCCGGGAACCTTTTCTTGAAAGGTCTTGCTTGCTCTCCCAAACTTGTTCCGATCTGAAATCAACACCTTTTTATATGTGATCCTCCTGGGTACTACAAGACCTAAACAAATTAGAATCTCAAGACATAGGCACGGAAAGTTATTAGAGACTCTACAGCCTGTGTTACCCACTACTTCACGTGTAGCCTCGCCAGCTAGGCCAGAAGCTTCCAGGGGATATAGCGACACCTCACTCTTAGCTGGTGTTTACTTACCGGGCAAGGTAAAGTGTAGGCACTCAAGAAAAATTTTCTGATCAGTTCAAAAGATTAATGTCTAGGGATCTAGATTCAGCAGGAGCCAAGGTACCTAACCCTCAGGAGCTGCTTACATGATGGGAGAAGTAGCAGGAAATGGGCGTCTAAGACACCAGCATGCCAGGCTCAGCTCTGCAACCGACAGGTTCAGGGACCTTGGGCAAGACCCTTCCCTGTCTGGGCCTTAGGTTTCTCTACTGTGAAATGAAGAGATCACCCAGATCAGTGATTTCTCAAACTGTGTTTCTTAGAGTACCAGGTTCTGAGGAGTTTATTTTAGGGACTATAGCAGTGGTGAGTGGGAAGTGAAAAGAGGTCCAACCCTTTCAAACAGAGCAGTGCCATGAGGTCCCATATATTGGATGTTAGTCTACGACTATATTGGGCAAAGGATTTCTTTTTCTAATCCTCTCAAAGTTTATTCTTTTTTAAAAAAAGAAGTTAATCTTTATTTGCATCTTTTTCCCACGGGCAAAGGATTTGATTGCAAAATAAATAAATAAAATGGGGACTACTAGCCTAGATGATTTTGAGCAGCCTTTTTTCCATAGTGACATCGCCGTCAGTTTCCGAGTTTCCCAGGAAAGCACCCCTGAGCAAGTTAAACTCTCTAAGCTGACTTTAGCATCTGAAAATGGGGAGAGCCCTGACATTTCTCCCATATGCAACGATCCAGTAAAGACTGAGAAGGGCGCGTGGGCAGTACTCCTGAGTGCCCGGCACATAACAGGAATGATGATTGTCATCTCGCCACTAAGAACTCCTCCTTCTACCACATCATCTTTCCCACCTCCACCCAGTGTTTCCGGCGATCTGCAGTTTGAAGTGGTTGTTGGTACGGCTGTCCTTGTTCTGCACGTGTGCACTGTCTTCCTTTGGATTTGGGAAATACTAAAAATAGCTCTCTTGTTATGACATCACCTTCCTGCCCCCCTGATCCTCCTGCCCTTTAGATCAGGCCTCACCCCTCCTTCCCAGGGGAGGAGACTCACGTGGAACCGGAAGTGGGAGACATCAGAGGGAATGGCCACATTGTAGTGACCCACTGCTTTGTAGACATTCTTGCTGTGCTTCACCAGCACGCCTTGTGGCCACATGCATTCTTCAGTCCACCTGGAGGCACAGCCGAACAATGCCCTTTACTTCCAGCTCACCCACAAAAGCGGGTACCAGAAAACTGGACATGAGGAGAGACGACCAGGGCTCTACTACCATTTCTACCACTTAGACACAGTGATTTTCCTTTTCTGGGTATCAGTTGCCTCCTCTGTAAAACGGGGTAAGAATCAGGAGAAATTCACTGTACTGGGAGTCACAAGGTCTAGGGCTGATATTAATGTCTGAGGGACTGTCAAGAAAATCCTTTTCCCTTTCTAGGGGCTTTTTCTTCATCTGGTCTCACCTGTAAGCTCCAATTGGTCCATCACACAGCTGCTTAAGAGGTCTTTGTAAAATACCAAACTGAGCCTGATTATTTTCTTCCCAAAACTCCCCTAAAGTTTCTTGGGGGCAAGTCCCCATTTCGGTGTGGCTTTCCGTGACTCCCACCATAGAGCTCAAGCCATTCTGAACCGTGTCTAGTTCCTCCAGCACATCCGATGGCTTCATGCCTCTGCACAACGTGCTCCCGCCAACTGGGCTGCCCTTCCTGATGCCTTATCCTTTTGGCGACCTCGTCGTCATTTTTTAAAACTCAGAATCCTTTAGAAAGCCTTCTTCTAACTCCTCACAGAATTCAGTACCCTTTAACTCCACCTGAATCACATTATTTATTTCCCTGTATCCTCACTAGGCTGGGAGCCCTTAGGGGAAGGAATGGTGTCTAATTCATCTGTGTTCTTGAAACATGCCACAAGGACTGGCGCACAGAGGCCCCAGTAAGTGTGTGCATGAAGTGGTGGGGCCGGTGAGCTTCCTTCCAATGTCCTGCGAGAGTTTCCGGAACTCTGAGGGTGCCGGGCTAGAGGACTGAGAACCACTGTCTGCAAGAAGCTCAATCTCATGCACCTGCCTCGTTGACTCATTTGTTTAAAAAACAGTTATGCTGCCATATGCAATAACACGAATGAACCTCACAGATAATATGCTGAATTAAAGAAGCTGGACCCTAGATTTCGTTTATATGAAGTGGCAGAACAGACAACTAACTATGGTGAAAGAAAGTGGAAAGGTACTTGGGGTGGTCATTGGGAAGGGCCGCGAGGAAATTTTCTGAGGGGCTGGAAAATGTTCTGTATCTTGATGGAGAGTGGTTACAAGGGTGTATATACCCTTATCAAAACTCAAAGAATTATATACTTTAAGACTTAAATATGTCATTGTACACAAATTTTACCTTAAAAAAAAGACTATACACACAAAAATATAACAAATTTGCTGTGGACATAGTTTATAAGCCAGGCACTCGGCCAGGAATGAGGAGATGGCTGAGTGCTTGACAGGTAAGGACCCTGATCTCCAGGAGCTTTAGTCTTGGAATGACAGGCAAGTCACTAAGCAAACAGAGCAGAAAGTGTTAGGTGCAATGATCCTGGTAGAACGGAATTATAAGGGCATAGGGGAGGGACACCTGGATGGTCAGGAAAGTATCCCTGGAGGAAGTCAAGTGCTAAAGAATGAATAGGAATTAATCAGGAAAAGAAAGTTGGAAAGGGCATTGCAGGCAAAACATGCATCATGTGTAAAAGGCTAGATACAAAAATGTATACAGAATTTAAGGATCCGAAGAGGTCTGGCTTGGCTAGAGCAGAGTATGAGTTGGGGCATGGTAAGAGATAAGGTAGAAAAGGCTGGCAGGACCCAGTTCATCAGCTGGGAAGCCATGTGAAAGAGCCTGGATCTTATGTGCAGACCGTGGTGAGCTATGGATAGGTTTATCCTCATATTTAGCTATGTTCTATCTTTCTACTCCTCCCTCCCTCCCTTCAGAGACCAAGGCTAAGCTCAGCCCCCTTTCGGTCCATTTGGCAATACCCATCCCCTTTCCTGGACCACCTGGACAGAGGCTGAGAAGGACCCTGATGGGCACAGAGGGCCAATACAGGAGACTTGGCCTCTGTGGCCTCCCTTTGCATCTCTGTTTCCAGGCAGGCCTACCTCTACACACCTGTCCTGGTGGCTGGCCTCTTCTCTGCCAGGCCTTGTGCTGGGCCAAAGACTCAGATGTGATATAGAAGTGGCCCCAGCCTTGAGAAGCTTCCAGTCTAATGGGGCAATACAGGCAGGAAAATCAGTATAACCTGGGTGAAAAGCACTATGGTGAAGGGCTGTCGAAATGCTCGGCAGGCCAGGCTGAGCGGAGGACAGCCTAGCACCTCAGGGCTCACACTCAGGGCAAACTGTGCCTCTGTTCTGGGCGCGGGACCATCCTGCAGCTGGGCCCCTTTCTCGCCACTCATCCTAACTATTTGTGTACATGTCTCTCATCCCCGAAAGGCTGTCAACTCAAGAATCTCGTCTCAGTCATTTCCTCCCTGGTCAGCATTCACCATCAGCTAACACAATGCCATGTCTTGTTACCAGACTGATGTTTCTTAGATACGCCTTGGAACTGGTCCCTCCACTGCTCAAAACCTTCGGTAGCTCTCCTCTGTCTGTAGGTCAAAGCCAAACTTCTTTGTCC
The DNA here is from genome assembly GCA_004026545.1 of Mormoops blainvillei. Taxonomy (NCBI): domain Eukaryota; kingdom Metazoa; phylum Chordata; class Mammalia; order Chiroptera; family Mormoopidae; genus Mormoops; species Mormoops blainvillei. Next base: position 107,733 of record PVJD01000798.1, on the reverse strand, counting down.
AATACACAGCACCAGGTATGGTATGGATTAGTTAGAAATAAATGTCTGCTGAAAGAGCAGATGGTCTAATGATTGAATGGATGAGTAAGCAGTTGACAGTGGGAGTGAAGCAATAAATAAATGCATGAGCAAATCAGTAAGTGTGTGAAAAAGTAACAGTAACGAGAAAGTCAAAGAGTGTATGAATTGACCACTTGCCCCCCTCCCATCTCTAGTACAATACAAGTTACCTAAGGACAGGGAGCTTGTGAGTCTTGGGCCCTGCCATGCCCCACTACGGCCACAAGGTGCGGGATACAAGGTATGCTCATAACTGTTTGCTGACTGACTGAAAGAGCTGATGAACAAGTAGGTGAGTGACTCCGGACACTGACAGAAGGGCTGGGGTTGGGCAGAGAAAGGGAGGGCAACTCACGGGTGCTGCAGCACATTGGAGCACAGCGCTGGGTCCACCTTCTGCCAGCAGCCCAGGTGGGCAGCGGCTTTGTGGAGCAGGTCGCAGTAGCTGGCAGGAAGCAGGTGCTGCATAAGGATCACTGAGGTGCTGATGGACACCAGAAGGAAGAGCTCACAGGACCAGCGCTTGTCATAGTAATGTGTGTTCTGGAGGCAGGAAGAGGTGGGTAAGGCCTGGGATGCCCATAGTGGCCTCACTCCATCCCCCTTCTGTGATTTTATCTGCCTTGAAGTTCAGGACAACACTGGAGAGAACTCAGGGTGCCCTGACACCAAGGACCTAACACCTAACAAAAAAGGCTTAATCATGGGCTTAGACCCTGTGTCCGCTACGTAGTTTTCTACAAAGAAAAACTGCTCCTGCTGCCCACCACTCTGAGCCAGAGCACAGGCTCCAGGGCACAAGCACAGGCTCTGGAGTCCAACAGACATGAGTTCACATATCGGCGCTGCTACTTATTATCTACACAACTGCGGGCAAGTCACTTCACTGCTCCATGCTCTAGTTTCCTCATCTGTTAAATGAGGATCAGAGTAACCACCAGCCACCTCTGGGAGGCATTTTGGAGGATTATAATACTCATGAAAGCTCTAGTCCACTGTAGGTGCTCAACAGACTTTAAGTCCTTTCAACCTCAAATTATTCAGTGTCGTCCATCCTTGGAGAAATGTTTCAAGCCTACAGTTGGCTGGGCAGACACATTCCCAGAAGGCCCTACGAGCCAGAGAGAGAGTACAGGCCTTTGCAGTCGCTCACATGGGGGCAAGTCCTGGCTTTTCTACTTAAGGACATTGTGGCCTGCCTGTGCCACAACAGCCAGACTGAAATACAAGTCACTGCTCTTTGTTATCGGCTACTGTGAACAATAATTCCACGTTCTCCTCACTGGCTGGGGACACTGTGCAGGTCACTTTACTTCCTTTCAATGAGCTTTGTTGACCCCACTGCTAAAACAGAGGCAGCAGTCACTCTAGCCCACAAAAGGACATACAAAATCTCATGAAAAACAGTTGAGTTGTTTATGCAGGCAGGTCTCCCGGGGGGCAGGTCCCTTCCCACCTTAGCTTGAGCTACGCACCTTCACGAACCAGACAGGTACAAAGGCCACATAATAGGCACTCAGCATGGAGCTGACCAGCACCTCCTTCATGCGCCAGTTGAAGTCCATCTTGAGGAACTCCACCTCGCTGCGGATGAGGCTGGGTGACAGGCAGCAGGCATGGGTGGGCATGGCGTCCGGGCCATACAGCTGCCGCGTGTGCTGCTTCCATGTCTCCCTCAGAGTCAACAGGTAGTCCCGGCTCCGTGCCAGGCCACTGACAGCCTCCCGGGGACCCATGGAAGCTATGTGGCTGAAGAGGTTTGTCTTGCGGATGTCACAGTTCAGCTGCAGGAACGGAATGTACATCCCAAACCTGCTGGGGAAGACCATGGTGAGGGCAGGCCTGCTCAAAGGCCAGGGTCCCAACCCTCTGCCACTGAGGAAATCCTTTTTTCTTCCATGGGCCTTAGCTCCCCTGGCTGCTCTGAGGGGAGCATTTACCCATCCTTCTATCCATCCATCTTCCCATCTAACAGTCAGTCATTCAACACATGTATTAGCACAGTGTGTGTGCTGCGCATCAGGGACACAGCAGGAAGCAGGGGACCAGTCCCTGCCCTCAGAGTCTATTGCTGACCGACAGCAGTCTTAACAGCCCACAGTAATTGAGCACGATCTATGTTCCAGACACTGTACTATGTTTTTTAAGTGCATTCTCATTTTTTCCTCCTACGAATACTGTGCATTGGGTACTGTTTGTGCCCTTTTCAGCCAAAGAAGTTGTGGCTCAGAGAGGTGAAGTGGGTTCCCGAAGATTGCACAGTTGGTAAGGAAGTAATGAGCTGGGATTTGAACCCAGAACAGTCTGACACCAAAGATCAGGACACATACTCAACAAATACTATGAGTAATTAATTCATTTATAATGTACAAGGCACCACAAAAGAGAGGTACAAGCTGCTACAAGTACATACGTTAGAGGCAGCTCTTAGCATGCAGAGGAGGGCGGTTCAGAAACAACCTTTGTGTGCCTGTTATGTGCCTCACGCTGAACTGGACCCCTGAACAGTACAAATCCCTTCCTCTGAGCGGTACCCTAGGTTAGGGCTGGAGCCAATTAGTCAAGGGCTATTTTGAGTGCCTGGTTGGTATTGTTTGAGAAGAAAACTAGACAAACCCATAGCCCAGAAGGGCAGACAATTATAAAAAATGAAAAGGTGCCGAGCACAGCTTACTGAACGCCACTGCAGGTGCTCTTTAAAAGCACTCATTTAGCTTGGGGCCTCTCGACTTCCCCACATCCTCGGACACAGACCCAGAAGGATCCCTGGGCTGCCCCCTAGAAGTTAGGGTCAATGAGAATACTACATTTTCTTATCAACAGTAATTTCCTCTTTTCCTGTTTTTGAGGTTCCAAGAAGGGAAATATGAGTGTCCTTGGGCAATTTGCCTCTTTGGGTTTTTCCTTTCTGTTCTATAAAATGGGGATGCTATCATTCTCCCTGGGGTAAGGTCAAGTAAGATAACTGAAAGAATTTGGTTGAGAGAATAACCTTGGGGGTCAAATAGGCCAGGATTAAAATCCCAGCTCTGCCACTTACTAAGAGGGCAAGCTACTTAACCTCTATGAAACTCAGTTTCCTTAACTTGCCTTAAGTTACATAGCTTGTATTAATTCTCTATGCTCCGCCAGGTATTATGCTAGTATTTTCATAAATACTGTCTTAATCTTTGCAACAACCCCCAGCATGGTGCCTGGCTCAGAGTATATCGATACAATTTCTTTTTTAAATTTTTATTTACATATTTTTAGAGTGAGGGGAAGGGAGGGGGAAAAAGAGAGAGAGAGAAACATCAATAAGTAAGAGATACATCGATTGGTTGCCTCTTGCATGCCCCCTACTGGGGACCTGGCCCACAACCCAAGCATGTGCCCTGACCGGGGAATTGAACCAGCAACCTTTTGGTTTACAGGCTGGCACTCAATCCACTGAGCTGTACCAGCCACGGCTCAATACAATTTTGTTTAGAAAAGAAATAGGCCAGTGATTCTAAAGGACAGGAAAGAAGACTGAAATGGGCTTCCTGAAACACTCTTCAGGACGCCCTGTGGGACTGAGGGGGTGGGGCACCTATATGAACACACCAGGGATGCAGAGTCAAACTTAAGGGCAAGAACTTAAAATCTCCCTCGCTTTACCTCTAAGAACTGCAGATTCAATGAAATTATGTGGTAACAGCAAGTGACTGCTCTGACAGGTCACAAGTTAGAAGTAGCTTTACATGCAAGATGGTGGATTCCCTCCCATCCTCTCCACCCAAGATGTGACAGTAGGAAATAAATCCATATCAGCAAAAAGAATGGGGGGGGATAGTTTATCAGTAACAAGTGATTTTTGACAAATTTAGAAGGCAGACTGAATCATGTTGACAGATGAGGAAGGAAGCCACCGTCTAGAGCAGTGCTAATAAAAATGTGATAGTTACACATATAATTTTATATTTTCTAATAGCCACATTAAAAAATAGATACAATTACTTTTAAAATATTCTATTTTACTTGACTCAATATGTAAATATTTTAAATATACAGTGTAAATATTATCACTGTAACATATAATCAGTTTATGAATAATACGTTGTATTTTTTTTGTACTAAGTCTTTAGAATTGGTGTATATTTTACACGTATAGCATATCTCAATTCAAATTAGCCTATTTCAAATGTTCAGTAAGAAGGTGGCTAGAAACTACTAAACTGGATGGCATAGGTCTACAATATGCCATGAGAAGGCTGTACTGGGGGTAGGAGCTTATCTGCCCAGCGTGACCCAAGAGAGACTGGCTTGAAGTGGGCACATGTGCTAGATGGCAGAAGAGAGAAGCAGGGCTGAACAAATGGGATTAAACAAAGATCTGTATTTATACATAAGGATTGGTTCCTTTGTTCTCTGACACCCTCACACAATGCACTCTGAAGGATTTTTCTCTAAAGAAACTGAATAAAGTGTCTGAGAATTGACCTCTTCAATCTGGGCATCCTAGAGTAACACTTTTCCCTTTTTTCTGGCCTATGGGGGCCCACAGCCTGACAACTAGTACCTTACTCAATTATCCTAAAGCAAAGGCTGCCAGTCAGTGTGCCCTGCCCATGTACTCAGAACCCCAGTCAAATCTCCTATTCTCGTATACAATGGCGGAGGGGAAGAAAATGCACTCCAGGCTACTAGGTCCTTCATTCTTGAATATAAATAGACAAGTAAAGAAACCAACTATATTTAGAAAACTAACAGTGTGAAACAGAAAAACTGACTCAGGTGGAAAGACAAAATTGAGGTGACAGCAGAGATTTTAAAAACAAGAACAGAATGCTATAAAAAAATAATATGAAAATAAGAAAGAGGCCTTAGAGAGGAAAAATATGGTTGCTGAAAAAAAATCTCAATAAAAAAGCTGAAAGATAAAGTTGAGGAAATCTCCCTAGGGCAAAGTAAAAAGAGAGAGACAGAGAGAGAGAGAAAGACTGAAGGTAGTGAGAGGGAGAAAGGGAGAGCAATGAAAAATATGAGAGAAAATATAAGAGGAACAGATGACAAATCTATGAGGTCTATCAAAGAAATGACAGAAGAAAATTTCCTTGAGGTGAATACCTAAATCTCTGTTTTTTCAAAAAAGATTTTTAAAATTTATTTTTAGAGAGAGGGGAAGGGAAAAAGGGGGAGAGAAACATTATTGTGTGAGAGAAACATCAATTGGCTGCCTCTCGCACGCCCCCTACTGGGGACCTGGCCTGCAACCCAGGCAGTGCCCAGACTGGGGAACTGAACCAGTGACTCTTCGGTTTGCAGGCCAACACTCAATCCACTGTGCCACACCAGCCAGGGAGAATACCGAAATCTCTTCGTTAAAAAAGTCCTAGCATACTGATAAGATGAATGAGAAAAGTTCTAAACCAGACACATCCTTTTGAAATTTCAAATAATCAAAAGATATACAGAATATTCCTAAAAGCCTTCAGAAAGAAAAAAAAACAAGTCATTTACAAAGTAAATGGAATCACACTGGCACCAGTCTTTGGAAACATGGTTTGCTAGAGACAATGGACCACTATCTTCAAAATTCTGAGAATATGAATTTGAATTTAGAAATCTACATTCAGCTGAATCATCAATCAAGCACGAGGGCAGAATAAAGACATTTTTATACATGCAAGGACTCAGAATGTAAATGACTCCCACATACCCTCTATTAAGAATATTACCTGATAATGCACTCCAGCAAAATAAGGGAGAAAACCAAGAAAGAGGAAGACATAGGATCCAGGAAACAGTGGATCCAACCCAGGAGGGCAGCGTAGGGAAGTCCCAGGCTGAGAGCTGTACAGCAGGCCTAAAGAGTAACCACTCCAGACTGGAGCAGGAGGATGGAGGGCTCCAGAAGGGATGGCTTTGGGAGGGGGAAAATGAACTCCGGGCCACAGGTAGCATGATTGAGAGGCTGGATAAACTTGAGGATATGTTGCAGGCCCATCATTCTTTTGTCAACAAGAAAAAAGAAAAGCAATTAGAAACTTCAAAATAAATAAAAAGCTGTATAAGAAAGTTACAATCTAAATATGAAGCAAACTAAAATATGACATGATTTTAAGCAATTGATGGAATGTAAGAAAAAAATCATTTGGCCTTGACACTAGAACATTCTTTTTTTAAGAGGCCCAAGATTATAACTCAATAACTACAGAGAAGGAATGTTATCTATGCATACTACTTGGCCCTACACTGAATGGTATTTTCATATTCATTACATAAAGGTGACATTTGTTTTTAATTTTTAGAATTAGCTTTTGACAAAGAATGAAGAACTTAGCCCGGGCTGGTGTGGCTCAGTGGATTGAGTGCCAGCTTGTGAACCAAAGGGTCGCCAGTTCTATCCCCAGTCAGGGCACATGCCTGGATTGTGGGCCAGGTCCCCAGGAGGGGGCATGCAGGAGGCAACCATACATTGATGTTTCTCTCCGCCTCTTTCTCCTTCCCTTCTCCTCTCTCTAAAAATAAATAAATAAAATCTTAAAAAAAAAAACGAAGAATTTAAATGTGCTTATATACAGGAGTGTGAAGGCCAAGCCGGACAATATAAAAGTAAGAGAATAGTTGCCAGAATAGGCAGAATAAGAGGAGGAAGAAGGGAGAAAAAGCGGACAGGCAGAGTTCCTAATATTTCCCCTTATGGAAAAGGGATTAAAATACTGGCTATTGTTGATAGAATAAAAATTACAGGCATACACATATTACTGTAAAAAGAAAACCAAAAGGAAACTAAAAATAATAAGTTATCAAACACTGCCAACAGTGGAGATGGAAGACTGAAATAAACCTTTTATCTGTCATTGCATGTACGCCTGTATGCATGTGTGTATATGAGTGTGTGGTATGCCTGTATATGCAGAGAACATTTATTTCCAGGACGTGTAAGAAACCAGAAACATTGGTGGCTACCTCTGGAAAGGAAAACTAAGTCCCTGGGAAACACGAGTCATCGGGGGACTTTTTCATTCATACTCTTTTATACCTGTTGAATTTTAACTACATAAACCTATTATTCCAACTATAAAATCAAAGCATTTTTAAGATAAATAAAGAAAGGTATAAGGACACTAGAAATTACAGCGGTAACCCAAAAAACACTTAAAACCAGAAACAGTGACAGAGGTTGCTTTTGAGAAGTGGGACTAAAACTCTGGTGGGTTGGGCTGGAGGTTATTTTTCATTTTAAGCTTTTAGCCTTCTGGATTTGATTATTTATTTATGTAAAATTTTTTAAAAAATATTTTATTTATTTTTTAGAGAGAGGGGAAGGGAGGGAGAGGGAGTGAAACACTGATGGGTGAGAGAAGGTTGCCTCTTGCACGCTCCCATTGGACGTGCACGTGCTTGCAACCCAGGTACTTGCCCTGACCAGGAATCAAACCGGTGACCTTTAGGTTTACCAGCGGGTGCTCAATACACTGAGCCACACCAGCTAGGGCTGGATTTGACTTTTTAATGAGGTACATGTATTATGTTCATAAAATATAAAAATTAAAAAGTAAAGCAAAATATGAACGCTGGATGATGTCTGCATCCCAGAAGAATGGACTTACCAGAGAATAACCAGAAAGGGTCAAATAAAGGCAACTATTGACAATTTTAATCAGTACAACCATTTTGAAGGGCCATTTGCTATTATCTATCAAAAATGTATATGGAGCCCTGGCTGTGTGGCCCGGTGGACTGAGTACCAGCCTGCGAACTGGTTTGATTCCCAGCCAGGGAACATGCCTGGGTTGTAGGTCAGGTACCCAGTTGGGGGCGTGCGAGGGGCAACAGATTGATGTATGTTTTGCACATCGATGTTTCTCTCCTTCTGTTTCTCCCTCCCTTCCCCTCTCTCTAAAAATAAATGAATAAAATCTTTTTTAAAAAGTAAATGAACATAATTTTTGGCATAGAAATTCTACTGGGAATCTGCTGTACAAAAACATTGGACCAGTGTGTAAGTGTATGCAAAACAACGTTCTCTGCCTCATTGTTTTAAACAGGGAGAAGATAGGAACAACTGAAAAATCTACCAACAAGACAAATTGTGAAAAATCTATACAATGGAATACTATGAGGCCATTAAAAAAAGTGAGGCAGACCCACATGTATTGCCATGGAAAAATACCCAAGTTATCTGATTATGTAAAAAATGTAATAAATTGCACAATATCATGCATAGTATAATCCAATTTTTGTTTTTAAAAAAGTATATTTGTGTGTTCTTGCACAAAAAAATACATGGAAAGGTCCTGGCCAGTGTGGCTAGCTTGGAGCATCATCCCGTAAACCGGAAGGCTGCAGGTTTGATCCCAGTTAGGGCACATGCCTGGGTTGCTGGTTTGGTTCCCTGGTCAGGGTGAGTACAAGAGGCAACCAATCAATGTTTCCCACCCCACCTCCTTCCTTCCTTCCCTGCTCTCGAAAATCAATAAGCATGTCCTCTGATGAGGATTTAAAAAAAGAAAAAAGACGTTCCATTGAAAAAGAAAATATGGAAGGATGTACTGTAAATCATGGTTTTCTGGGGGACTGGGGTTATGTGGACTTTTATTTTCTATGTTAAAAGCATCTATAAAGTTTAATGTTTTTATATGATATGTGTCATTCTTCTAATTAAAAACTAGATATAACTGAAGCAACAGTGATGGTGCTCCTCCCATGACAGTTTCCTTTCGGTCAAGCACGGTAGAGAGGGAGGAGTGTCCAGCTCTGAAGCTTCCCAGAGAACAAGGCTGGTCCAACCTGGGGAAGCTCATAAACCAGAAAGCTCAGTGGTTGGGAAATAACTGTTAATGCCCAGGCAGCCAAGAGGCTGTCTCAGGAACAGCCACAGTGGACACCTTGCCAAAGTCCTACCTAATTCTAAGTCACAAAAGGGCAGTTCTGGGCTCCTCTCGGACACTACCTCTCCACCCTCAACAATCTGGGTTCTCTCGCAAGATAGAGGGAGTGAGTGAGCAACACAGACACAAAGACACATACATATGCACGTGCAGATACACACATGTGTGCTTAATGCATAGACACCCACAGAAAACATGCATACACACAGGTGCTTGTATGCACACAGGCCTGTGGGAGGCACAAAGAGCTTACATAAACACTGACATACATAAAGAGACAGAGAGAACCAGAGACAAAGAAGGGACAAGAGAGGGAGACAAAGCCCATGCACTCTCCCTCAGGGACATTCCTTTGGGATATATACTCAGATCTGAGCCCCATTCTGACCTCCCCTGTGGTGGCACCCTGGGTAAATTATTCTCAGTTTTGGTTCCTATAAAAGAAGGCTGATCACTCTGATCTCAGGGAGATATTATCAGACAATGTAAGGGGGCGTTGTTGTTGCCCTGCCTGTGAGTCTTCCAGGTGTGGGGGCCTGGTGACCCAGCTACACTGAGGACAAAGGTCAGGAGCCAGGTGCTAGGCAGTGAGGGTGAAGTGAGGGGTACTCACGGATAGCAGAGGAACAGGAGGTTCAGGAAGGAGTAGGTCCTGAAGAGGTGGATGAGGGAGCGGCACAGACTCCAGCCTGTTGCCGTGAGAACGGTGAAGCGGGTGAGGAACAGCAGGATGGAACGAAAGAGGGAGACCTTCCCCCTCTGAGAAGCCTGGGTCAGGGCGACATAGGACAGGATGGGGCCTTGGGTGAAGCCGCAGGGGCTGTGCCCCAATCCCTCCCAGCATGGTCTGTGATCCCACCCAGGGAAACATGGGGTGGCAGGTTCGGCAGAACTGGGCAAGGTGAGCCCTCGACACCCAGTAAACTACAACAGCTGAAGGGATGAGTAGTGTTCTTCAATCAAGTCTAAAGGGAGCCCCAAGGAAATGGCTCAGGATTAAAGGGCTCCATGTGTCTCCTTGGCACCCCCAGGGGAAAGGGAGTCCCAAAGTCCCCATCCTCTAGGACCCAATCACCTCCTTCACGATGGACCCAATGAAGCGGCGGCCCAGAACAATGGTGGTCACCATCAGCAAGTTGAAGTCGATCAGGTGGAAATTCTGTCAGGGGCAGAGGCTGGGGGTCACATGGGCCCCCTGCCCATATACAGGCTATTCTCATACCCACCTCCCCTTGCCCAGTCCTTTCCATAGGGACTGTCCCCACTCTCTGACCTTCATAGGCCTCCAGCTGAGTCGGGACAGGAAATTACCTAGAGGAGTAGAACAGGACCCAGAGGAGGGAAGTGGGAACGTCCCTGGAGATAAGAGAGTGGTGTGTGAGCCCTCTTGCTCTGATCACCCATGCCCTTGTCCCTGAACCTCTTTCTGCATGGAGATCTTTCCACTCCTTGAAACACTCACGTATGCCTACGGTTCATCTCACCCACAGGACTTAAGAATGTACTCCTTTAGGCAAAATCTATCAGATTCATCTCTGCTACTTTTATAATGCCTAGTGTGCCGAGCACATTAGGGGTCAGTATACTCAGGAGT